>CAUYRH010168836.1:0-10207 GCA_963574655.1 Perodicticus potto
GAGACAGAGCCTCAAGCTGTCACCCTGGATAGAGTGCTGTGGCATCACAGCTCACAGCAACCTCCAATTCCTGGGCTCAAGCGAGTCTCCTGCCTCCGCCTCCCGAGTAGCTGGGACTACATGCGCCCGCCACAACGCCCGGCCATTTTTTGGTTGCAGCCGTCATTGTTGTTTGGTGGGCCCCGGCTGGATTCGAACCTGCCAGCTCAGGTGTACGTGGCTGGCACCTTAGCCCGCTGAGCCACAAGCGCCGAGCCCTTATTTTGGATTTCTTCTCCATCATCCTCACCTTTTTCCTCTTTATTCTGTTCCTTAGAATGAATAATCTCATGTTCCACCTCTGCAAATTATTCTTGTTCACTATCTGAACTAGTGAAAGATGTCCTCATCATTTCCTTCAAAATCTGACTCTATCAGTTCTTCCTCTATCTTAGCTACTGACAACTTATCTCGGCTGTTGAGCATATTTATGTCTGTCTCACGAGAAGTCATTCTTTGACATAAATGGATTTACAGAATTATCATTATTCTATATTTTCAGTCAAACATACCTTGATCTTTACCAGCACAAATACACTGCTTACTAAATTCAGTATAAACAAACACTGAGAAAGAAATAAAATGCTGGCTTTTCCTGAAAAGAGACCTCAAACTTGTTTCTGCCAATAAGAAAATTGTTGAGAACTGCTGATCCAAAGAGTGCTGATATGCGACGGTGTCACAGATGGGTGGGTAAGGATCTAGTAACAGAAGTCACAAAGAATGGAACTGTAACTCCGTGTACAAACAAACACATCAACAAAGCTGTATTGGGGGCAGTCTCTGATGCCCCCATTGGTATGCAACTGCTTAAATTACACCAACTCAGTACCTTCCTACCTGTAACTCTAAGGAACAGTAATTGGAATATAGAGGTTTAAAAATACAAAAGTCATATTAAATGGCACTTCCGGAAAAATCTTGCATAAACTCCTATAATAAAGAAGTTAGCGAAAGCATATTTCATTGTGAAGCAAAGAACAAAGAGTTTTATTCAAATGGTTGAAAAACATTTCCATTTAATTTTTATGTATTTAAATGATGCATTTCCTACTGTTAATGTGTAGTAGCAGTAATCCCCATGGTGAGTTACATTCTTGTTTAAGTCATAATGGATCTCTATTCACTCATTTAACAGCTTGAAGGTACATTTTAGAATGGTAATTTATCTTTGCTATAATATTTCTTATGGTTCAATGACTTGTGAAAAGTAGGCTTTTTAAAGTTTATCATTAGGCTCTGAGCCTGTGGCTCAAGCGGCAAGGCACCAGCCACATACACCTGAGCTGGCGGGTTCAAATCCAGCCTGGGCCTGCCAAACAACAATGACAGCTGCAACCAAAAAATAAAAAAGTATCTTACTCTAAAAAAATAAAAAATAAAAAAGTTTATCATTACAGTTGGTGAATCTGTGGAAGTACTATTTTAGAAGAACTTTAAAGTGTCTGTAAAGAAATTCTTTTCTTTACAATTATAAATCTTAATTTTGGCCTGTGGAAAGAATTGTGTGGGCAAGGTGGCCTGTAATCCTAGCACTCTGGGAGGCCAAGGTGAGTGGATTGTTTGAGTTCAGGAGTTTGAGACCAGCTGGAGTTGGTAAAAACTAGCCAGGCATAGTGGTACATGCCTGTAGTCCCAGCTAAGGCTGGGACTGAGGCTGAGGCAAGAGAATAGCTTGAACTCTGGAGTTTGAGGTTACTGTGAGTTACTACGATGCCACGACTCTCTACCCAGGGTGACAGGTGAGACGTGGTCTGGAAAGAAGGGAGGAAGGAAAGGAGGGAGGAAAGAATTATATGTTTTTACATGTCATACTATGTTTCTCGTTGAAGATTTGTCAAAATATTTTAATGATATTTGCCAAAGTATTTTAATATGCTAACAGTCTAACTTAAATTTCATAGTCAATCATCTCAGTTACAATCCAAGAACACATTACTATTGAATAAAAAATTCATGTGTTATACTAGAGAAGCAAGCTAGTTAAACTAGGTCTTTGTAACATGTTAGTTTATATTCACTTCTCATTTTTCACTGAAGGTTCTTAAAATAAATATATGTTATAGATATTTTCCTAATTCAATAATTATTATTATTAATTTTGAAAAAGAAACAGAGGTGATAGATGTTAAGTGTCTTGCCAGGGCTACAAAGCTAAGAGGAAGATACTAAGATTGCTGATTCAGTCCTCATCCATTAGATCAAACTGTTAGTATATGATGATATATAAGAGTTGTTAACCTTCTGGGACCTCAGGAAAACATGTATGTGCATATAACAGGAAGCATGTTCTAAAATCAATACCAAGCTAAACCAAGATTTGATTAAGGAAGAGCTCATTAAAAAGGGAGCATTAATAACTACAGTATTTTTCACTGAGTTATCTCAGTGGGCTTGCAAAGTATTAACTTATGATAAATAAATATTATGATTTCCTTTTTTTTTCAAAAGGCAACATCAATATTTTTAAAACAGAAGAAAACAACTTATATATGAAGTACATTGCTGTTTATAGATATCTTTAGGCTTTGCTCATATCCATTGCTTTTTTCTTTACATAATTGCAACCATAATATATTTACCCAACTTCTTCTATGGAGTTTTATAATTTTATTTTCATTATGATTTAAGTAATTCCCTAAGGAGCCATAGGAATTGGAAATTCCTAACCTCATTAACAAAGTCCAAGCATTCTCATAATCTGTCACCTACTAAGGCTATTTTGCAACACAGACTTTCTTTTTTTTTTTATTTTTATTTTTTTTGAGTCAGAGCCTCAAGCTGTCACCCTGGATAGAGAGCTGTGGCTTCACAGCTCACAGCAACCTCCAATTTCTGGGCTCAAGCGAGTCTCCTGCCTCTGCCTCCCGAGTAGCTGGGACTACAGGCGCCCGCCACAACGCCCGGCCATTTTTTGGTTGCAGCCAACATTGTTGTTTGGTGGGCCCAGGCTGGATTTGAACCTGTCAGCTCAGGTGTACATGACTGGCGCCTTAGCTGCTTGAGCCACGGGCGCTGAGCCACAACACAGACTTTCTGTTGAACTTGTTTGCTTTTGTACTGAGACCCGCTGGAATCATGTAATTAATCTGTTAGATAGAGTTGTAAAAGAAGAACTTCTCAGTGATGTGTCAGAATAGAATCAAGTATGTACAGGACACTTGGGGCAGAACTGGCTGAGTAGGAAGGAATAAGACTGTTATTGACCTGAGGTTGTTTTCTTTTATGTTATCGTTGATTTATTTTTTAATTTATGTATTTATTTTTGTTGTTGTTTGTTTTTTGAGACAGGGTCTCACTCTGTTGTCTAGACTGAAATGCAGTGGCCTCTCATAGCTCACTGCAATCTCAAACTCCTGGGCTTAGGCAAATCTCCTGCCTCATCCTCCCAAGTAGTCTGGTTAATTTTTCTACTTTTAGTAAAGACTGGGTCTTGCTCTTCCTCAGGCTGGTCAGGAACTCCTGGCCTCAAGCAATTCCTCTGCCTCAGCCTCTCAAAGTGTTAGGATTACAGGCATGAGCTACTGTGCTTGTTTTTTTAAATGTTTATTATTATGAGAAAGTTCGGGTGGGTTTAGAGAGGAAGTCCGGGCTGATGGGTTCTCTATGGTATATGAAGTGGAAGGTAGGCCAGTAAAATTTTATGTATCTTGAAAGTCGCATGTGGGGATATTGATATTCCTCAACCAGCATGCAAAGAACAGAGAATCCAGGAGCATGGGTATTTGACAATCAGCATGGTCCTTTCCCACAGGACTTAGATCTGCTGCAGAATTCTTTTTCCTGCAAGGAGGCTGCCAAGAGCACGGCTGGGTCCCAACCCCCAAAAACTAAAGTGCAACCCAAGTTCAGGGAATAAGACCATCAAGGATTCACTTACCATGAAGGAAGATCTGGATAGACACTGATGACTTATGGAATAAAACCAAAGCATTCTTGATAGAATCGGGCTAGCCAGACCATTCAGAAAGGATAAATTGAGCTTGGTTCCATAGTATTGAGTTAAAACTCATTAAGTCACTATTGTCTAAGGTCAGAATTGACTGTAGAGACAGAGGCGAGAGTTGAGCCCAGAGGTGAGAGAGTAGAGGTAGGAGGTGGAGATGGGTGTGGAATGCTGTCCAAGTCCAATAGCTTGAACTATGTGGAGGGGTGAGAAATAATGGGGAACTTGGCAAGAGTTAATCATCTAAATGTGGCTGGAATACACTGGATATTTTTAATATTCTTTATAACTAAAAATGGAAAGTCTGAAAATTTTTAGTTTTAGGGATATTTAGGGTAAAAGTTCCCTGATATTTTCCAGCAAAGATGGGCAAGTATTAATAGTTGGACAAAATAACATAATTGTTATACCAGCTATGCAAAAGATTCAGTTGCTATTTTTGTTTTTTAATTTTTTTTTTAAATTTCAGATTAATACGAGGGTACAAATGATTAGGTTACAGTGTTTGCATTTGTTAAATAAGGTCCCTGTTGTCGTTGTGTCTTGCACCCAGGAAATGTGCCACACACCTTTACATTATGCCCATTAGGTGGGATATACTGACCCCCCTTCCTCCTCTCTTCTCCCCCCAGTTGCTATTTTTAGTGGATTTTCTTAATGATAAAACCAACTTTCTATTTATCCTGGATAAATAAATGCTTGAACTCTTCCTTATTTAGTGATTATTATAATGATATGCATGATTTGATTTTCTCCCTTCTAGGGCCTCCATTCTCCCTCCTTTACTGTTGAAATCAGCAGTACTGTAACCAGGCAGAAAAAGTTTTTAGGAATTTTAAGTGTGGGTGGTGCCTGTGGCTCAAAGGAGTAGGGCACCGGCCCCATATACCAGAGGTGGTGGGTTCAAACCCAGCCCCGGCCAAAAACTGCAAAAAAAAAAAAAAAAAAAAAAAAAGAATTTTAAGCGTATGGTCAGGCGTGTTGGCTCACGTCTGTAATCCTAGTACTCTGGGAGGCGGAGGCAGGTAGATAGCCTGAGCTCAGGAGTTTGAGACCAAGCTGATCAAGAGTGAGACCCAGTTTCTACTAAAAATAGAAAAACTAGTTGGGCATTGTGGTAGGTGCTTGTAGTCCCAGCTATCCGAGAAACTGAGGCAAGAGAATAAATACAGCCCAAGAGTTTGAGGTTGTGGTGAGCTATGGTGGCACAGGACTCAACCCCAGGGCAACTGAGTGTGACTATGTCTCAAAAAAAAAAAAAAAAAAGAAAGCATTTTAAGTGTAGTGACTATATAATTTCTTCTCCAAACTGGGACACTTGTGACAATGAAAGGGGGTGCTATTAATAATTAAGCTGAGACAACAGGTATTAATCAGGACTATCACAAGCAAACCAGGATATATGATCACCCTTATGTAGGGATAGAATTCTCCTTGATTCTGTAACATTTATGCATGTCTTGTGAGCAGAGGCACTGCTAGCCTCTTATTCTAGACTTTTCCCCTGAATGTTAGTATAGCAAACAGTCTAGGAAGAGAGAATATCTTTCTTTGGAGCAAAAGAAAAAGATTGGGTTTTCTAAACTCGGAGTTTCTTTTCTGGGAGATAGCCCCCTGAGTGTGTAGGTATTTCCTGGCCCTTGATGTGTTGACCCTGTGGGATTTGGAGTTTGGACTATTGGCACAAGAAAATGAAGATGCTTTGACTACTGCTATTGCTATAAGTAAAAATTGTCCTTTGTCCCTGATCCATGAGTCTTGTGTCTTTTGCCAGGATTCATGAAACTGGCCATCTGACTTGTTAGTTTGCAAACAGGGTAAGGTCTCAAATTCTTCATAGTTCTTACCATGAGGTATAACTATAAATCACAATATAAGCATGAGGTATTTGAACTACTACTACTATTATTGTTGTTTTTATTAATTCAGTTGAAATTTTACTCTGTGCATTTCAGAATTTCTTTTCTAAAAAATATTCTGAGACATTAACAGCAGCAAAAGCAAAGATAACCATTATTGGATTTGGTCCTATTGATGTCAAATAGAGTCTTTCAATTATCAGATTAAACATATAACTATTATAATTAATGATTAATAATAAAATATTATTTATCCACAATTTAATTGCTTAGTTCTATTGAAAATTGTAGCATATTTTGAACTCAAAATATACGTGGCTAAAAATTTTTATTCTAGTTTATCATAAAGATCTACAATTTCAAGAAGCATATGATTTTGATGTAATAAAATGTGCCAATGGCTCGGTGCCTGTGGTTCAGCGGGCTAAGGCGCCAGCCACGTACACCTGAGCTGGCGGGTTCAAATCCAGCCTGGGCCCGCCAAACAACAATGACGCCTGCAACCAAAAAAAAAAAAAAAAAAAAAAGGTCAGGTGTTGTGGCAGGTGCCTGTAGTCCCAGCTACTTGGGAGGCAGAGGCAAGAGACTCGCTTGAGCCCAGGAATTAGAGGTTGCTGTGAGCTGTGATGCCACAGCACTCTATCCAGGGTGACAGCTTGAGGCTCTATCTCAAAAAAAGAAAGAGTATGGCTATCATGGGCTAGTCTGTGGGTCAGAAATTGAGAGTAGGAACCATGAGACTTGCTCAGACTAATATTGTTGGGGTTTTATTTGAGCTCATCACAAACCAACCTGTGCCTCAGTTTCCTCATGGGTCAAAAGATATAGGATCACGTACGATACATACCTCAAAGGTTTTTGTGAAATGGGTAGACATACAGCTAAGCTCTTCAAAACTATAAAGTCTTATTCAAAGAGAAGTTATTTTTATCACTGTAATTATATATGAATGATGAATTTGGCCCATGTTCTTCTATTTGTTGCCAACTTTTGTGAAAGATTGGAATATGGAAAGTAAAAATGAGAAAAAAAAAATCATCACAGTATTATTTAATGATATGAACCCAAAGAAATCTAAAGACAAAAAAGGTTAAGAAGTTAAAGAAAAAACCAAAAACTTCATATTGTTATGATGATAAAAATTTGGAGGGGGAGAGAAAGTTTTGTGGATTTTTGCTTTCTTTACCACATCTTGATATTCCTCCTTTTAGCAACCCAGACATTGTTTAGGGTAGAAATGACTGACTTTTAATTTAAGTTTGATTCTCTAAACTCCAGAAGGAACTGTTGTTGCTTCCTAAGCCAAAATAGAAATTTAGTCTTTGTCCTTAGGACATTCTCCAGGGAAATCTTACCTCCTCAGTATAACCCCTGAGACATGCCACCAAAAGGCTATTTAGCTGCTGGAGAAAAAGATCTCAAACTTCCTCTGAGACGCCACTATAATTGCTCATTTCAGATATTTATACATAGAAAGTTTTTCTCTTCAAAATAATTTTTTAGAGAAATATTTCCCAAAGAGGTAATTCATATTAAAATTCCTTATCAGAAATTACTTACTGGTTAAAAGGTTAACCTCGTATCAAACCAGTCAGGTTTAAAAGATTTTATGAATATCTAAAGAATTCATCACGAACAAGAAAATGATAACACGCAATATGCAAAACATAGATATGTTCTAGGCTGTCAGGAAGAATTGTGTTCCATTTAATTTCTGCCATGGTGACTCTTCTAATTTGCTTTTGCTCAGTATTTATGAAATTCGTCAATGCTATATTATTTTGCTTTTATGGTTGTCTTTGGACCATATGATTATAAAGAATCAATAAAAACTTTTCTCCCTTAAACACAAAATTTAATATTATTGTGTATACAGTTAGCACTCAATAAATACTTATAAATTATCCACTAGTTTGAATGACATGAAACCTCCATTTTCATGAGTCAAATGTTTTTCACTCTTACCAATCTCAGCTGAGTGTGGTGGCTCACACCTGTAATCCCAGCACTTGGGAGGCTGAGGAGGGTAGATGGCCTGAGCTCACAGGTTCAAAACCAGTCTGAGCCACAGCAAGACCTTGTCTCTACGACCTCGTCTCTAAAAATAACCCGGCGTTGTGGCAGGCCCTTGTAGTCCCAGCTCCTTGGGAGGCTGAGTCAAGAGAATTGCTTAAGCCCAGGAATTTGAGGTTGCTGTGAGCTATGACGCTACGGCACTCTACCAAGGGTGTCAAAGTGAGACTTTGTCTCACAATAAAAAGAAAACTTACCAATCTCACATGTCTGTTCTCACCTAATTCTTGGCAAACACTTTTTCAAATATTAGTTGGTATACATTTAATTCATAAATACCTTCAAACAAATCTAGATTTTAAGTACTATTGCAAGTACTTAAAAATGTTTTTCTTATAAGTATCAATATGCTTCTCTAACATACATTGATTTTGCTTATTTATTTATTTATTTATTTATTTTTATTAGACTGTTTTTTAGACAGAGTCTCACTATGTCACCCTCAGTAGAGTGCTGTGGTATCACAGCTCACAACGACCTCAAACTCTTGGGCTTAAGAGATTCTCTTGCCTCAGCCTCCCACGTAGCTGGGACTACAGGCACCTACCACAACTCCTGGCTAATTTTTGTTGCAGTTGTCGTTGTTTAGCAGGCTCAGGCTGGGCTTGATCCCGCCACCCTCAGTGTATGTGGCCAGTGCCCTACCCATTGAGCTACGGGTGCTTCCCTATACACTGATTTTATTTATAGTCTGTTGACGTTGAAGAAAAATATGTTAATAAATAAATTAAACTAGAATATTTCAACTTTACTTTTTCCTGGACTTGATAAATGTATAAATCACAAATTAGCTAATGATGTTGTTATTTCTTTAATATCATTTTCAAATTATATTTATCTTGTCTTAAAAAGACAAATTCCTGGGCTCAAGCACCTGTAGCTTAAGTGGCTAAGGCACCAGCCACATACACCAGAGCTGGCGGATTTGAATCCAGCGTGGGCCTGCCAAACAACAATGATAACTACAACCAAGAAATAGCCGGGTGTTGTAGCAGGCCACCTGTGGTCCCAGCTGTGTGGGAGTCTGGGGCAAGAGAATCGCTTAAGTCCAGGAACTTGAGGTTGGTGTAAGCAGTGATGCCATAGCACTCTACCCAGGGCGACAGCTTGAGGCTTTGTCTCAAAAAAAAAATAAAAAAGACGAATAGTTCCATTATACTAGGTGCTTAGGTAAGTTTTATTTGTTTGTTTATTTGTTTGTTTGAGACAGTCTCACTATGTTACCCTTGGTAGAGTACCGCGGCATTCTCAACTCACAGCAACCTCAAACTCTTGGGCGTAAGCGATTCTCTTGCCTCAGTCTCCCAGTAGCTGGGACAACAGGTGCCTGCCACAAAGCCAGGCTATTTTTTTGTTATTATTGTTTAGCAGGCTCTGGTCGGGTTTGAACCCACGAGCCCTAGTGCATGTGGCCAGCACCCCAACCACTGAGCTATGGGTGCCGAGCTTTAGGTAGGTTTTTCAACCATTTCAGTTATAGTTAATCCTAGAACATTTCTCTTTATCTTACTTATTTTCTCCCTTTCCCTACAATAGGAAGAGATGATGTTTAAAAAATGAGGTACGTATACACAATGGAATATTATTTAGCTATAAAAAACAATTAAGTCCTTTTTAATTGCAACATGGGTGGAACTAGAGAAATTATATTAAGTGAGATAAACCAACACAAAGAAACAAATCTCTCATGCTGTCCCTCGTATGTGGGAGCTTAAAATTCCACCGATTCATTCCATGGAGACAGAGAGGAGAATGACGGTGCAGAGAGTGGGAAGAGCAACAGGGAAGGAAGATGAAGTGGGGATGGTAACAGGTGCAAACATGCAGTTAGACAGAATAAAGAAGATTGAATATTTAATTCCAAGGGAATAGCTGTTACTGGAAAAGAAAAAAAATCTAACATTTGATAGCAATACCATAAGTTACACCTTAAATAACTAAAAGAATAGAAGTGAAGTGTTCCTAATGCAGAGAAATGATAAATGCTTGAGGTGATTGATGCTCCCCTTACCTTGATTTGATTATTACACATTTTAGGCCTGTATCAAAACATCCCATATACCCCACAAATACATACCACTACTATGTATTTATAACAATTAAAAATTAAAAAATTGGCTCGGTGCCTGTGGCTCAACGGGCTAAGGCACCAGCCACGTACACCTGAGCTGGCAGGTTCGAATCCAGCCCCGGGCCCGCCAAACAACAATGACGGCTGCAACCAAAAAATGGCCGGGCGTTGTGGCGGGTGCCTGTAGTCCCAGCTACTTGGGAGGCGGAGGCGGGAGAC
>CAUYRH010168839.1:0-14603 GCA_963574655.1 Perodicticus potto
CTCTCTTTTCTCTCCCCCACCCCCATGTGTCTCGTGTCTCTTCTCTCTCTCTCTTCTCTCCTCTCTTCTCCTGTTTCTCTCTCTCTCTCCCCTCCTCCTTAATGCTGCTCTGCAGCTTCCCCCACCAATAAAAGACCTTTCGTACAAGCCTTGGTGTTCTGGTGTTCTGTGAGGTTTATGCTGGCTGAGTGCCCCCCTTTCATCTGGTGTCAGAAGTGGGATCTAATTAGGGAAAGCCTCCAAAGGTAGCTTCTACCCCTTCCATTGGGTTTTAGCCCCTGGGAGCTCTCCCTATCTTCTCGTACTCCCGGCATTCACCACCATATTGGCTTGTGTTCATCTGCCAAGGCACTACAACCAGCACTCAACACTGGCCTCATTTCAAAATCTGTAAGTACCCCTTTGGGAGCGAGTTTTCACCAATCGTGGGTTAGGTTGCTTACATTCCTGGCGATTCACCCATTTCTCAAGGCTTGAGTTCCCAATTCCCCTTAACCTTGCATGGCCTAGCGCAGCGCTTCCACACCTCGCATGAAAATTCCTGGCGCCAGGTCTCTAGCTCTCCTCGGCCCCAAGGGACTGACACAGATTTAGGTATGGTGACGACTGTCCTAACCTGTGTCTTCCTTTCCACGGCCAGCAGCAAAGCTAGGAAGACGTTCCCACTCTGTCCCTGGTCCTCACGTGATTCTGCTCACGCTTTATTTCCGGGACTAATCACCATGGGTGCAAGCTATTCTATCCCACGTAACTCCCCTTAAGGTACTTATTATGCCACCTGGTAAAATTAGGATTAAACTTAAAAACCAAAAGAATTAAACTCTCTACCCAGGTTTGGCCACTTTACAAGCTAAATAACCAAAGTATCTAACCAAGCTATAATTCATTTAATTTTTCTTTAATACAAAACTTACATAACTATTGTAAGCACCTTGGCAATTGGAGGAAGGTCCCCTACATTCAGACTTTCTCCTATTTTAAAACCAAGCCTAATTTACATTCAGATAATTCTAACATTCTTGTAACAAAGAACTCTTCCTACTCTCCATCTCTCTAAACAACCTATTCAAACCTTCCCCGCCATACTAGGCTCCTCCCTCAACCACACAATTGCCTCCACCCTCTGTCCCTCCTACTTCCCCAGCAACCAATCTAAACTCGTCTTCTGACTCCTCCCCTCCAACTGACCCTCAGAGTTCTTCCTGATGTCTCTCAGTCCACTTCCAGCTGCTCCAAGAAACACTTCTGGACCTCTTTACCCTCTTCTTTCTCCAGCTCCTCCATATAATTCTACAGTAACTTTCACTATTTATCCTTAACTTCCCTCCAGTCCCTTCACCCAATCCCATTCCCATCAGTTTCCAAAATTAAAAAAAACCTTCAACTCTCTCTCACTTCCTAGCCCCACTCCGCGAAGTAACTGATGCAATTTCTGTTTATTTCTTTCCCATAGCTAAATTCACACACCTTAAAATTAGACTAAGTTCCTTTACTTCTAATCCTTCTCATTTTATTCAAAAGTTTCAATTTATTACTATGTCCTATCAACTAACCTAACATTATATTTTTATTGTTTTAACTAATACCCTAACCTCTGATGAGTACAAATGGGTGTAAGAGAAGGCAAAAGAGGCAGCAAATCAATTTCATATGTCAAACTATAAACATCTTACAGGTAATACCACAGTCCTTAACTCCCAACTAAATTAAATTATAATAATAATACAGGAAGAGAAGTAAAGACATTTTTATTACCTGTATTCTTTGCAGACTTAGAGTTTTCGCCAAAAAGGCTATCAATTATGATAAATTAAGGAAAGTCATACAAAATAAGTCTAAAAATCCTTCAGCTTTCCTCCAATGCCTTACCGAGGCTTTTGTTAAATATACTAATTAAAATCCTAAAACAATAAGTGGGAAAAACATTCTCATAACTTATCTCTTTAACCAAAGTTACCCCGACATTGAACTTAAGCCCTATTCTTAATCTTCAAACCTCTCTCTTATCTAACCCATCATTATCTTTTAACACATATTCCACACTAAATCCTACATCCCTCTTACCTACACCCTCTGACTTGTCATCCACTCATGATTGCCTTCAAACACTAGACCTTCTCCCCCCTTACCTCTCCAACATACAAGAAAGACTGTGCAGCACATATGGCTGCTCTCCAAAACTCATCTTCTAACACCTCCTCTCACCCCTTACTTGTTTAAAAATCATAATTACCTTCTACTTGGCCAAAAACTACATGCCCCTCTCAGCAGGAAGAAGTTACAGAAGAGAGAACTCGTCGTTCCCTATCCCAAGACCAACCTTTTATTTTTTAAAATATGAAGAAGGGAGGAATGTTAGATAACTGCAAAACTTCATCTCCCTTTTCCAATTATCCACTGAAAAGCTCAAACTTATGTCCCACCCCCTACGGCTCTTCGCGCCAGAGCTGTAACACCTTATTGGCTAGTCTACCATCCCGTCACCTCCCCTAACCGAGTCTATTTCAGGTGCCCCTGTCTTTTACTCTCTCTCTTTTCTCTCCCCCACCCCCATGTCTCGTGTCTCTTCTCTCCTCTCTTCCCCTGTTTCTCTCTCTCTCCCCTCCTCCTTAATGCTGCTCTGCAGCTTCCCCCGCCAGTAAAAGACCTTTCCTACAAGCCTTGGTGTTCTGTGAGGTTTATGCCGGTGGAGTGCCCCCCTTTCAAAATGTCCATACGGTGTAGCTTGCTATAACAAAATACATTGAATGACAATGAATACCAGTGAATAAAACACTGTTAGATTCATTGCACAATATCTTTGAAAGGGGGGCCCTTGACCGGCATAAATCTCACAGAACACCAAGGCTTGCACGAAAGGTCTTTATTGGTGGGGGAAGCTGCAGAGCCGCATTAAGGAGGGGGGAGAGAGAGAGAGAGAAATGGGGGAAGAGAGGAGAGAAGAGAAGGGAGAGAGAGAGAGAGAGAGAGAGAGAGAGAGACAGACAGACAGACAGACACGGGACACACGGGGGGAGAAAAGGGGAGAGAAAAGAGAGAGAGAACAAAAGACAAGGGCACCTTATATAGACTTGGTTAGCGGAGGTGTTGGGATGGTACAACAGAGAATAAGGTGTTACCGTTCTGGCTTGAAGAGGTAGGGGCGGGCCATAAGTTTGAACTTTTCAGCGGGGATAGGGAGATGAAGTGGTGCAATTATCTAACAATCTTCTCTCTTGAAGGCAGGATTAACTTACTTTGCAACTGGCTGCTAAATTACTTGATATATTGACATAGGTAGTGCTTTGAAAAACAGCCACACCAAGAACGAGAATAAAATAGAAACTATTCACATGCTTTTACTGATACAATTTTCCCCTAAGTCCTGTTAGTTTCTTGGTAAAGTCCTGGGGCATGGGTTGCCAAATTTAACAAATAAAAATAGGAGATAGCTAATTACATTTAATTTGCCAATAAACAATTGATTTTTAGTATGAGTACATTCCAAATATTTCAAGTATTTTATCTAACAACCTACCCCTTCCTGGGTCATCTCAAAGCCCAGATGTAGGAGGCAGATAAGAAGGCAAGGTATTTGCCAGAAGTACAAAGAGTCATAGGCAGATTTGAGCCCTGTGCTGGGAATCACCAAAGGCCAAAGCCTGGGAAGTGGAATCCTATTGTCAATTCCAGTCAACTGAGGGCCTGAGTGAAAGCTGAAGTATTGAATCAAGAATTGAGTGCTACTGGAATAGGGCAGACAGTTAGAGGCAGGAGGGTGGGGGGCATTCAGGACAATTCAGAGAGGCATTTTGAAGGTTAATATATTAAAGTGAATTTTTATTGCCTGACGACTCTGGAGAGTCTATCCAGATAAGTGAGTTGATTAAACATACTTAAGCATTCAGAGTCAAAGAGAGCATCTACTTTTTTTATTGTAAAATATACAAAACATTTGCCATTTTTATTTTTTATTTTTTTTATAATAATTTTATTAAATCATAATTGTGTACATTGGTGCAATCATAGGGCAGAATGTGCAACATTTGCCATTTTAACCTTATTTATTTGTTTATTTATATATTTGTTCATTTTAAGACAGAGTCTCACTTTGTTGTCACCCAAGGTAGAGTATGGTGGCATCATAGCTCACAGCAACCTCAAACTCTCTCAAGTGATCTTCTTGCCTCAGCCTCTGCAGAAGCTGGGACTACAGGTGCTGACTACAATGCCTGGCAATTTTTAGAGATGAGATCTTGCTCTTGCTCAGTCTCGTCTAGAACTCTTGAGCTCAAACAAGCCACCCACGCTGGCTTCCCAGAGTGCTAGGATTACAGGTGTGAGCCACCACGCTTGGCCCATTTTAACCATTTTTAAGCATGCAATTCAGTGGCATAAATCCATTAAAAATGTATAAAATTAATCATTATTGAATTATGAGCTTTTTAATATTCCCAAATAGAAACTCTCTACCCTTCAAAACAGTAATGTCCCAGTCTCGTCTCCCCTCCGCCCTTGTCAACCTCTATTATACTTTCTGTCTGTATGAATTTGTCTGTTCTATGTAACTCATAGAAGAGGAATCATACAGTACTCTTTCTTTATGCCTGGCTTATCTCACTAAGCATGTTTCAAGATTCATTCATCTTGTAGCATGTACCAGAATTTCATTCCTGGGCTCAATTGGGTGGCTTATACCTGTAATCCTAGCACTCTGAGAGACCAAGGCAGGTGAATTGCCTGAGCCCAGGAGTTTGAGACCAGCCAGGGACACCATCTCTACTATAAATAGAAAAATTAGCCGGGCATTGTACAGGGTGACTGTAGTCTCAACTACTTGGGAGGCTGAGGCAAGAGGATCACTTGAGCCTGAGAATTTGAGGTTTTTCTGGGCTATGATGTCATGGCACTCTACCAGGGTGAGAGAGTGAGACTGTATCACAAAAAGAAAAATTCATTCCTTTTGACTGAACAATATTCCTTTGTATCAGTATACCACATTTTGTTTATCCACAAAGAGGACATATTTTTGTGGACAGTTTACTTTTTAAATTTGCCTACATAAAGTTATTTTTTGCTATATAAAAAGCCACTCCATAATTAAGTGGCTAAGAATCACAACGTTTTTAGAAATATTTGTTGCTTTTGAGTATTTGAAGACTGAGCAGTTCAGTTGATTTAGGCCAGCCTTTACAGATCTCTGGTCATATCTGTGGTCACGTTCCAGGTCAGCTGGGAGGTGGTTGGTCTAGAATTGCCTCAGCTGGAGTGGTTTGTCTATGTCCCATGTGGTCTCTCATTCTTGAGAAACTTACATCTAGCACGATGCCACTCTTGCCTCATTCTTTTTAGTGAAAGTAAGTCACAAGACCCCCTGGATTCAAGGGGTAAGAAATAGACTCCATCAGTTGATAGGCAGTGCTGAAAAATCATAGCATCTATCCATGTAATATAGAGAAGAAAAAAATTGTGGTCATTTCTGCAAACAATCTACTACAATTTATTAAGCTAGAGTAAAATTATTTCAAAAGTTTGTTTTGTATTCCCCAAATTGATCTATAGATCAATGCAATCCCTATCAAAATTGTAATTGCTTTGTATTTGTATATATGGGTAGGCTCATTGTAAAATTCTTATGAAATTAAAAGAGACCCAAATAGACAAAACAACCTTCAAAAAGAAAAACAAACTAGGAGGACTCATACATCCCCATTTAAAAATTAGCTACAAAGTAACACAGTATAAAACGGCATTGGCATAGGATAGATACAAACATCAATGCAATAGAATTGGGAGTCCAGAAATAAAGCCATGTGTCCATGGTCAACTGATTTCAATGAGGGTGCCAAGATCACTCACTGGGGGAGGAAACAATAGTGTTTTCAACAACTGGTGATGGAAAAACTGGACATCCACATCCAAAAGAATGAGGTTGGACCTCTACTTCACGCCATAAATAAAAATTAATTTAAGGCCAGGTGCGGTGGCTTACGCCTGTAATCCTAGCACTGTGGGAGGCTGAGGTGGGCAGATTGCTGGAGCTCAGGAGTTCAAGCAAGCATGAGGAAGAGTGAGACCCTGTTTCTAAAAAAAAAAAAAAAATAGCCAGGCGTTGTGGTAGTTGCCTATAGTCCCAGCTACTCAGGAGGCTAAGGCAAGAGGATCACTTGAGCTCAAGAGTTTGAGCTTTCTTCTATAAGCTATGATGCCAGGGCACTGTATCAAGGGCAACAAAGTGAGACTCTGTGCAAAAACATAAAATAAAATAAAATAAAATAAAAATAAATTTAAAATGGGCCAAAGATCTAATTGTGAAAGTTAAAACTATGATACTTTTAGAACAAAATGTAGTAAATCTTTATGACCTTAGATTTGACAATGGATTCTTAAATAGGACACCAAATGTATATGCAACAAAATAAAAAATAAACTGCACTTCATCAAAATTAAAAACTTCTATGCTTCAAATAACAGTATCAAGAAAATGAGGGTGACACCTGTGGCTCAGTGAGTAGGGCACCAGCCCTACATACCAAAGGTGGTGGGCTCAAACCTCGCCCCGGCCAAACTGCAACAAAAAAATAGCCAGGCGTTGTGGTGGGCACCTGTCGTCCCAGCTACTCAGGAGGCAGAGGCAAGAAATCGCCTAAGCCCAAGAGCTGGAGTTTGCTGCGAGCTGTGATGCCACAGCTCTCTACCAAGGGTGACAAAGTGAGAATCTGTCTCTAAAAAAAAAAAAAAGAAAGATTTACAGATTTTAATTATAAGATTATAAGATTTTTTGGCTCTGCGCCTGTGGCTCAACGGGCTAAGGTGCCAGCCACGTACACCTGAGCTGGTGGGTTCAAATCCAGCCCAGGCCCGCCAAACAACAGTGACAGCTGCAACCAAAAAATGGCCGGGCGTTGTGGCAGGCGCCTGTAGTCCCAGCTACTTGGGAGGTGGAGGCAAGAGACTCGCTTGAGCCCAGGAACTGGAGGTTGTTGTGAGCTGTGATGCCATGGCACTCTATCCAGGGTGACAGCTTGAGGCTCTGTCTCAAAAAAAAAAAGAAAACAAAGATTATAAGATTTTATATATATATTCTAGCCAGTTAGAATATATTAAAAAACTCTTAAAACTCAATAATAAAGATAAATAATTCAATTTTTAAAGGGATAAAGGTTGTGAGTAGATATCTCTACAAAGATAGAAAAATGGTCAATAAGCACATGAAAAGAAGCCCAACCTTATTAGTCATCAGAGAAGTGCAAATCAAACCCAAAGAATATGGCCAGCTGGACGCATTGGCACACCTGTAATCCTAGCTCTCTAGGAGGCCAAGGCGGGTGGATTTCTTGAGCTCAGGAGTTTGAAACCAGCCTGAGCAAGAGTGAGACCCTGTCTCTATAAAAAATAGAAAAATTAGTCAGGCATGGTAGTACATGTCTGTGTCCCAGCTACTGGAGAGGCTGATGCAAGAGGACTTTGTGAGCTCAAGAGTTTGAGGTTGCTGAGAGCTATGATACCATGGTACTCTAGCTTGGAGCAACAGACTAAGACTTTGTCTCGAAAAATCAAAGCTATAGGTTCACTCAGTACTAGGATTGCTAAAATAAAAATGTCAAATGACAATAGCATTGGCAACAAAAGCTAGTCACAAATGATCACATATTGTGACTCATACTGTGATTTCATTTATAATAAATGTCTAGAAAACAAATTTATAGAGACAAGTAGATTATTGGTTGCTTAGGGCTAGGGAGGAATAGGAAAGCAAGGGGTGATACCTAAAAGATACACCCCTAAAGGTTTCCTTTTGGGGTGATGAAAATGTTCTAAATTGACTATGATCATGATTGCTTATTTCTATGAATATACTAGAAATCACTGAATTGTACACTTTAAATGTGTGAAGTGGGCAGCACCTGTGGCTCAGTGAATAGGGCGCTGGCCCCATATGCCAGAGGTGGCAGGTTCAAACCCAACCCTGGCCAAAAACTGCAAAAAAATAAAAAATAAAAAAAAATAAAAGTGTGAAGTATGTATGGTATGTCAATTACACCTCAAATCTATTATATTTTTTAAGGCCACATTCCATTTATATGAAATATCCAGATGTGCCAGATGAAGTGCCTCACTCCTGTGATCCTAGCACTCTGGAATGCTGAGGGGGAGCATCTCTTGAGCTCAGGAGTTTGAGACCAGGCTGAGCAAGTGCAAAACCCTATCTCTACTAAAAATAGAAGAATAAGCCAGTATGTAGTTAGTGCCTGTAGTCCAGCTACTTGAGAGGCTAAGGCAGGAGGATCACTTAAATCCAGGAATTTGAGGTTGTTGTGAGCTAGGCTGAGCCACAGCACTCTAGCCTGGGCAACAGAGTGAGACTCCGTCTAAAAAAAAAGATAATGTCCAGAATTGTTAAGGTGCAGAAAAATAGATATTTTCAATACTCTGTTGCTGAGGATAAGGCTATAATTTTGTACTAAATTTCTAGAAGGCAACTTGGTAGTATGTATCAAGATTCCAAAAATTTATATAATCTTTGACTCAACAATTCCAATTTTAGAAATGTATCCTAAGAAAGTAATTGAATTAAGGCTAGGCCCAGTGGCTCATGCATATAATCCCAGCATTCTAGGAGGCCAAGAAAGGAGGATCGTTTAAGCTCAGGAGTTTGAGATCAGCCTGAGTAAAAGTGACACCATGTCTCTTCTAAAAGTAGAAATATTAGCTGGGCATTGTAGCAGGTGCCTGTTGTCCTCACTATTAAGGAGGCCGAGGCAAGAAGAGTGCTTGAACCCAAGAATTTGAGGCTGACGCCACAGCACTCTAGTCTGGCCAGCCTGGGCAACAGAGACTCTTCTCAAAAGAAAAAAAATAAATAAATAAAAAGAAAGAAACAAAAAGAAAAAAATTGAATTAATGTACAAAGTTCTTTTTTCCATTATGTCACAGGAACTTGTGTATTTCTGTGTTAAAAACTTCACTGTAAGCAGTCTACATTTCTGCTAATAGCTTTACATATTCTTATAAGAGCATACTCCGTGTCCAAAATGATATTTATCTTCATGGAAAGATATCTAAAATATATTCTTGGAGAAAAAGCAGACTATCAAACAGCATTTATAGAGTAATCCCATTAAAATTACAGACAGTTCATATTTTTTATATTTGCTGAGTTTTTCTAATGAGTGTGTGTTACATTTGCAACCATAAAATAAATAAAGCTATTTCCATTTTGAAGAAAAAGATGCTTTTGTTTGTGACAGTAAGTGGTTATGCCTCTCTGTTTTATCTCCTTCTTTGCTAGACAGAATTGGTGTCCGAGAACCCCTCTGAACTTCTCACTACTCTACACCATGAGGAAGGCACTGTAGGTATTTCTTTCTTCCATGAGATGCCAAGGTCAGGACAAAAGCTACGCCAGAAAAGGGCAATTATAGCCAATTTTGGTGTGTTTAGCCAGTTGGCTCATTCAGGGTTGTTGGGGTGGGGGTTGCTTTGCTGCTTCACAGTAAAGCTTGCTTGACACTCTTACAATGAGATTTAAGAAGCTAAGCACAGTCATCCATCTTACACATCAAACCCTATTTCTCTCTCACCTTTAAGGACTCTCTCCATCCCCTGATATCACTCTCTACTAAGCCAGTCCATCCCGTCCCTCCTGTTCTGGGAGAGTCCTGCATATGCTTCCTTTAACGGGCTTTTAATAATAGTGTTTGCCCCACTTTATTAGTGGGGGAGGAGGAGCTTGTTGACATCAATTAGTATCCCTCACTACTCTGTTTCATGATAGTAATGATAGGTATACCAAAAGCATACACTAAATGTGTTTGCCTAAAAAGAAAAAGTCTATTTCACCTGGCATCCCTATGATTTTGTTCTGAAGTCTTTTGTTTGTTGTTCTGCAGTATTAAGGATAATATAAATAAAAGGTAGGAGTATAGAAAAGGTATTTCCAAGTTTGACATAAGCTGTATTAATGATAACCCTCCCTCTTCCCAAAAAAATTAGGGGGAAAGATTAACAGGGAGCAGATTAGATTCAGAAATGCCACTGTTCTTATACATGTTGGTATTCCCATACAGCTTGCTTTCAATAAATGTTTATTACATATCTATTACGTATACAGCATGTAGAGTTAACATTTCACTGGGACTTAAATGTGTATCATTTGCACCCCATGATTGGATCTTGACGTGCTGAATGTTTAAGAAGGACTCTCCTGTAACCAATGTTAAATCCAAATACAAAAACTGATATGTAAGCTTTCTATTAAAAGAAAAAATGCATTCTACGAAAAGCACTAACGTCCATAACTCTGTAACTGAGAGCAGTATTTAATATAAGAGAAAAAAGTTTAGTGATTAGGAGAATTGAAAAAAGTGGAAAATTTGTCTCAAAATAGCCAAGCCTGGGCATATTTCATAAAACTTCCACCAAAATGTGTTACAGAGTTGAAAATAAATGCAATTGAGTCGTAGGCAATCTTAGTTTTCATAATTATCTGTTATAAGCAGTATCTCTTAGTGTGATTTTTCACACGTGCTTTGGGACAGTCTGGAATTGGTAGTGTCTGCCTTATGCTCCTCTAGATCGTCAATCTAGGCA
Organism: Perodicticus potto; assembly: GCA_963574655.1. Taxonomy (NCBI): domain Eukaryota; kingdom Metazoa; phylum Chordata; class Mammalia; order Primates; family Lorisidae; genus Perodicticus; species Perodicticus potto. The sequence goes on from CAUYRH010168839.1 coordinate 10,573, forward strand.
GTTTGTTCCTTCACAGGACTTCCTTCTTCTTGTGACCCTGTCAATTCACTCCTCTCCTGATGCTCTTCCTGGGAAAGCTGAAAAACAGCCCCAGGATAGTAGAAAGTAAAGGGTTCTTTCTCATCTAGGGATTATATACATTTTAAGCACGGCCAACACCTAAAGAAATGAATCTCTCTAATGAAGAAAATACCAGGCACTAGAGGAAGCTGGCATGAGATATTTTGGTTATGAATGCTTTTAAACACCCCTCAATGTTATTGTGAATCTTGCTCCTTCCTGTAAGTCAGGCTCCTTAAGTCTGCCTCTTTTCCCAGGCGCTGCAAAGAAGCCAAGCACAGTTCACCCGACCACATCTACCACAGTTTTCTCTACCCCAACATCACTCCCTACCACGACAGCCGAGCCCACCTCCTCACATTAGGAGGGTTTTGTTTACATTTTCTCAAGAGTCTTCTGAAACGATATTGGACTCTCAAACATAATGCTGATTATCGGGAGACTGTTAACTCTGTTCATAGGGGTAGCTCAGGGATGATCATTCTTGGTAATAGTACAGTTAACCCTTGTACATACAGGTTTGAACTGGGTTGGGTCCACTTATATATGGATTTTCTTCTGCTTCTGCAACCCATAAAACAGTAAGACCAACTCCTCCTCTTCATTCTTCTCAGCCAATTCAACATGGACACGAGGATGAAGACCTTTATGATAATCCACTTCCACATAATGAATAATAAATATATTTTCTCTTCCTTGTGATTTTCTTAATATTTTCTTTTCTCTAGCTTACTTTGTAGTAAGAATACAGTCTATACAGCCCGGTGTGTTGACTCATGCCTGTAATACTTGCACTCTGGGAGGCTGGGGCAGGTGGATTGCTTGAGCTGAGGAGTTTGAGACCAACTTGAGCAAGGGCAAGACCCCACCTCTACTAAAAATAGAGAAACTGGCTAGGCATTGCAGTGGGCGTCTGTAGTTCCACTAGTTGGGAGGCAGAGGAGGCAAGAGGATCACTAGAGCCCAAGAATTTGAGGCTACTGTGAGCTATGATGCCACAACCCTCTACCAAGGGCAACAGACTGAGACTCTGTCTCAAAAAAAAAAAAATCCCAACAATATATAAATCAATCTGTATAATGTTATAGGCACGGCTTTTGGTCAACCATGAACTACTAGAAGTTAAAGTTTGGCCCAGGAGTTGAAGGTTGCTGTGAGCTGTGATGTCATGACACTCTACCCAGGGCGACAGCTTGAGGCTCTGTCTCAAAAAAAAACAAGAAGAAAAAAAACCCGTGGTTTGAAAAAAAAAACAAACAAGAAGGTAAGGTTTGGGGCAATCAAGTTAAACGTGAATTTTTGATTTGGACATGGGCTCCCTCTTGTGGCTCATAGGTTGTATGACATACAAGATATAGAAAATTAAATTTGCATTTTTGTGGTTGCAAAGATTCTTGGGCAGTAGTAGAAACATTATAGCTGAATGGATGGATAATTTTTAAATAAACGTTATAAAGACCTAAATTAACTTAATAAGGAATTACACATGTTTTCAATCAATAATGCTGGGGATGGCTTGGTGGCTCAAGCCTGTAATCCCAGAATGTTGGGAGGCCAATGTGGGAGGATTACTTGAGGTCAGGAGTTTGAAGTCAACCTGGACAACATAACAAGACTTCGTCTCTAAAAGAAATTTAAAAATTAGCTAGGTGTGTGGTGTGCGCCTGTAGTTCCAGCTACTAGTGAGGCTGAGGCAGGAGGAGTGCTTAAGCCCAGGAGTTGGAGACTGCAGTGAGATATCATCATGTTGCTATACTCCAGCACAGGCAACAGAATCACTGTCTCTGAAATAGTACTGGGAAAATTGGATTGTTATACGCAGAAGAATGAAACTGGGTTCCTATCTCTCACCATATACAAAAATCAATTCAAGAAAGATTGAATCTTAAAGGTAAGATCCGAAACTGAACAAACACTAGGAGGACATCTAGGGGAAACTCTTTTGGATATTGGCATAGACAAAAAATGTATGACTCAGACCTCAAAAACACAGGCAACAAAAACAAAAATAGACAAATGAGATTTAATTAAACTAAAAAGGCTCAAGAACCACTAGTCAAGTGTACATCTTTTCTTTTTTCTTTTTAGAGACAGGGCATCCCTCCGTCACCCAGGCTGGTGCGCAGTGGCACAATCATAGCTTAGTGCAGTCTCAGATTCCTGGGTTCCAGTGATCCTTTTGCTTCAGCCTCCTGAGTAGCGGGCACTGCAGGTGCACATCACCACAGCTGGCAAATGTTTAAAAATTCTGTAGAGAGCTGAGCATGGTGGCTCATGCCTATTACCCCAGCACTCTGGGAGGCCAAGGCAGATGGGTCACTTGAGCTAATGGGTTTGAGACAAGGCTGAGAAAGAGTGAGACTTTCATCTCTAAAAAATAGCCAGGCATTGTGGTGGGTGTCTGTAGTCCCAGCTACTTGGGAGGCTGAGGCAAGAGGATCGCTTGAGTCCAAGAGTTTGAGGTTGCTGTGAGCTATGATGCCATAGCACTATAACAGGAGCAAGAAAGTGAGACTTGGTCTCAAAAAAACAATTTTTCTTTGTAGCTATGAAGTCTAACTATGTTGCCCAAGCTGGACTCAAACTTCTGGCTTCAAACAATCCTCTTGCTTCAGCCTCCCACCTATTCTGAGTGGCCATTATTAAAAAGTCAAAAAATAACAGATGCTGGCAAGGATGTGGAAAAAATGTGACCTCTTATACACTGTTGGTGGGAATGTAAATTAGTACAACCTCTATGGAAAATAGTATGGAGATTTCTCAAAGAACTAAAAATAGAACTACCATTTGATCCGGCAATTCCACTACTAGTTATCTACCTAAACACAAAGAAATGAATTTTCAAAAAGATACCTACACTTCTACGTTTATCGTGGCACAATTCACAGTAGCAAAGATATAGAATCAACTTAAGTGTCCATCAATGGATGACTGGATAAATGAATACAGAAAATACCATATGTATTAACCCTGGAATACTATTTGGCCATAAAAAAGAATGAAGCATGTCATTTGTAGCAACATGGATGGAAGTGGAGGCCATTATCTTAAGTGAAACAAGTAAAACACAGAAAGACAAATATCATATGTTCTCTCAGTAAGTAGGAGCTAAATAATGTGGATAGTCTCTCACTAAGCAGGAGTTAAATAAATGTCTACATGTGGGTGTAGAGTGCAGTGTGATAGACAATGGGGACTGAAGGGTGAGAGGGTGGGAGGAGGGTGGATAATGAGAACTTAATGGGTGCAATGAGCGTCATTTGGGTGATGGATTCACTACAGCCCTGACTTGACCGCTACACAATCTATGTTGCTACACATGTAATAAAATTGCATTTGTACCTCATACATTTATACAAAAAAAAAAAAAAGAGAGAGAGAGAATTATACACATGTAAATATCTGGTGTGTAAGAAATGATACCACTTGCATAAAGAAAAATCCAGTCTATTCAGCATTCCAGAAGTAATAATTAAACATTTATCAAGTGCTCAATGTTCTAGGTACTGCTTATGTAAAGAATTATGTAACTTTTTATTGTGGAAAATTTCAAAATCAGGAAACAAAGAAAAGAGTGTAAAAGAGCCGCTATGTATGGATTACCCACTTTCAACTATTAGCAGTATTTTAACATTCTGCCACACATGTTTCATGCCGTTCTCCCTTCCTTTTTTTTTTTTTTTTCTGGTGTATTTAAGACAAATAGCTGATGTCCTATAATTTATCTAAAAATATCATAGCTATTTTTAAAGCTTTTAAAACATATTAGCTCCAAAAAATAAATAAATAAAATGTTAGGTACTTTAGTCTTCACAGCAAAAGTAGTTTTCATTCCCATTTTATATAGAGAGTGTCCATAAGGTTTGTGTGCAACTGTACACATACTTTATGGACACCCTATATGGATAAGCAAAGGCAAACAGTATCAAGTGACCCGCAGGGCTCAGGATTCAAACCCTGGAGTCTGACTG
>CAUYRH010168841.1:0-10883 GCA_963574655.1 Perodicticus potto
GGGCAGAATGTGCTTCATATACAATCAGAAACATTTTGATCGTACTGTGAGAGATAGCCCTCATAGCATTTTCTTAATCACTATATAAAGACATTGATACTCTACATTTAATAAGTTTCACCAGTACCCTACTAAGATGCTAAAACAAAGAATTTGGAGAACTTCAAGAGAAAGAATAAGCCCATGATTATAACATGATTTTAAAATCTCCCTCTCAATAAATAACAAGAGCAAAAAAGAAAAAAAAAAGCAACCAATAATCTTCATCTAGTCCTGTTTCCTTTTCTCCTTGCCTTTTAAATACACTTATTGATAAAGATAATTTTTTAAAAAGTTATGCATATCCTTAGAAATATATAAAATGTACCATTTTATTTCTATGTGTCAGCGTTCTTGTTTAATAAAGAATTGTTTGGACTTCCATTTCAGTGTAATGGTGTGGTAGATAATTCAGACAAATCTTCCCATACAAGTCAACTAAAATGCTTGATAAAAGAAAGCTAGGAGTTGAGTAAAGAGTTGCCAGTCCAAGATCTAGTCAAAATTCAAAACCTAAGGGTATAAGCCTAGCCCTCTGGAATTTTCTCTGAATGTGTACACCAAATTTGAGTACTTGAACTTCTTTTCTAATGTTTAAAGGGGACTGTGGAACAAAAGCCAAAGCCCAACATTGAGGATTCCCACCAGAGCCTGTGTTCCCATAAATCTGGAGAATGAAAGAGTTCCACCCTTAAGAAAGGGGAAGCCAGCAATAAACCTCCCCTAGTATCACCCCTGTCCCAACCCAAACCAGGGGTCCACAATGGCTCTGAAGGGAGCAGGGGAAAAACATCCCTGAGGAGTTTTAATTACAAGTGGTACTCACCGGTTGTGCCAACTTAAATTCTCATCATCTGATTGATGCCAGGGTTCATTTGTCTCAAACCAGACACCTGGCAGAAGTGAATGCAAGTTCCTCTTGAAGAAACAGGTTCTTGCCTTGGGTCTCAAAGAATTTCCAGCAATAATTTTCTAAGGAGAATAAGCAGCACAAAATAAAACAATAACCTAATTTATGAGGGAAAAAGCATCACGGGTGAGAAATCACAGCATCCCTACAGGGTAAATAATTATCACACCTAGGCTGAAAAAGCTTACTTTCCTCTGAAGTACTTTCTAAGAACAGGAAAAATTTCAGATGACTAGATTCAGATTTTGGAAGAGCCAAAAAGAAATTATGAAATATGGAAATCTCACCTTAGCAAATTCCATGTGCAATCATGGTTGCCATTTCTTCCTTTGAAGGGAATGGAAGGGGATCAGCTAAGAGAGTCACCATGAAAGTTAACTGAAATGACAGGCATATCTTGATTTCCTTTGAAAAGTCACCTGATGCTTAAAATAATCTCTGATAGAAGGAAAAAAGAAAAAAGAGATCCCTTTCACAAAAAATACAGCAAAAATCATGAGGCTGATTAATCGGACCAAATTAGATCTTATGTTCACGAATTTGATTGGCCAGGACTGAGTTACCTGCCTACCCCAGAAATGAACAGTAAAATGAATCCATTATGAACCACATAAAACAGAAATTAACAGAGAAGTTCTTGGCTTAGTGAAAGAGATTAACCCTGACTCTAGAAGGCAGAGCCTAGCAGTGAAAAATTAACAATATTTACACCAAGTATTATCCAGTTTATCGTGTAAGGACTCTTGAGCTGTCAAGATTTAATATTATATGTATTATCTGGAAGATGTGCAAGTTGTATAGTAAGGTAATAAGTAGTTCATTATAACACTGAACAGTTGAATCAGTAAATCAGCACCTGTTTTACAGTTATGCAAGTTGTACAGGAACATAACAAATAGTTCACTCAGGGAACACACTGAATGGTTGAATCAGTAAATCAGCACTTGTTTTATATTGCCTAATTTTTAGGCACCATTATCCCTTTGACTTACATAAACTAAACAAGATGAACATCCCTAATCATCAGAAATACTACTTAGTGAAGGATGTGCTTTAAGTAACAATTAGAATGAAAACCATGATAATCCCTTAAACTTTATGCAGAAATGTCTTCTAGTGAAAAAAAGAGCTTATATTTTTACAAATAAAGCAAAGAAATAAGAAGAATTGAATATGCCAAAAGAAAACAAAGGGAAAACTCACTAGACCACCATTTGCTTAGACATAAAGGCTCTGATTTCATTCACTCAATCAGTTGCATTAAAATAACCTAGGTCAAAATTTGCACCTCAGGAGAGTAAGATTATGTAGAAGACAGTAAACCTTGCCTTTGGCCCCCTGTGTATAGATTCTCAAGACTTTTTTGATGTGCTCTGGCCATGGTGCTGAACGGTGGAGGTTCACAAGATGGTCATCCTCAGGCTGACTTAAAGAACATATATTCAAATTATGAATTTTAATGACTTTAAATTTAAGAACAGAGAAGTTAAAAACTGAATCATATAAAAGGCTCAATAAAAACAGAGAAGACAAAAAAAGAAAGAAAAAAGAAACAGATGACTTGAATAAATGTGTTATATTTTAGTTCAATAATATCAACAATTCCTTACAATGCAAATTGCCTAACTACATTCATTAAATGACAGAGGCTGTAAGATTAATCATTAAAAAATCTAATTCCATACTGTCTACAAGGAACTTTAAATATAGATAAAAATAGGTTAAAAATAAAGGAATGAGAAATATACACAATCCTAAAAATAATTGAAAGAAAGATGGAGTAGCTATTTTTAATTCAGACAAAACAATCAAAATCACATGTGCACTCATATGTTTATCACAGCACCATTCATATTTGCAAAGATATGTAGTCAACCCTAAGCTGATTTTTATCCAATCAACTGATGATGGATACAAAAATGTAATTGAATACCATGGAATATTAATCTGTCATAAAAAAAGAATGACAATGTCTTTTTCAGCAACTTGGATGAAATTGGAGACCATTAACCTAAGTGAAGCATTCCAGAAATGGAAAACCAAATAGTGCATATTCTCATGTATAAAAGTCAGAACTAAACAAGGGAAATGTGTGGTCATATGAGTGGTTTAATGGAGTTTGGAGACTCAGAATGGGGAAGGGTAAGAGCAGACAGGGATAACAAATTACATATTGGGTACAATATACATTATTTAGGAGACAGGTATACTAAAAGCCCTGACTTCATCTCGATACAATCCATTCATGTAATAAAACAAAACAAAAATTTATAATCCTCAAATCTATTGAAATTTGAAATACGATAAGGAAAAATGAAAACAGATAAATTCATACAAAACAGACTTCAAAAAGTAGATTGGTATGGATAAATAAAGACATTCCATAACAATAAAGGGACAATGCTCCAAAGTGGTATAACTACCTAAATATTTATATACCTAACAACAGAGTGGACAAAGAATGTAAGGAAAGACATAATATAACTGAAAGGAGAAAGAGAAAAAACTAATATTAGATTTGAACATTTCCATATCCCTGTATCAATAATTGATAGATAAAACAAGCAAAAAATCAATAAGCATATTGGAAATCAGCTGATGCTCTTGATTTAATTGACATTCATAGAACAATCCATCTTACCACAGCAGAATACACATTCTCAGGTAACCATACCTCTTTCATTAAAAGAGGCTATACTCTGGGTCACTCCATACAAATTTAAAGTAATAGAAATCATATAAAGTGTGTTCTTAGGCAACATAGAATTAAAGTAGAAATTAATAACAGAAAGATGGCTGGAAAATCCCAAATATTTGGGTATTACCAAAAGATTTCTATGTAACACTTGATCAAAAAAAGTCTTAAGGGACTGGAAGCTGCTTCCGAAGGAGGCTCCTATCCAAAGGGAAGGATAACATCCAGAAAATGCCCAATTAAGGGGAAGACTGGGAGCCCAGCTGAGAGAGAAGTGATAACTGCAGGTCACCTCTGCTGAGACAAGCTGCTACTCAAAGAAAATAAGCTTCAGGTACAAAATTTATCTGAGGGGAAAAGTATCAATCCCCTCCACCAAGAAAGCTGTGGTCTTCTTTGTTTGTTTGTTTTTTTATTTCCTCTCTTTTTTCTCTTCATTTGCTCCGGTGGGTTTTCTACAGACCAGCAGTTAACTGTGGGCCTCTTATCTCAACCCACGGGAGAGTGCTGTGGGAAGTGGTGACTGCTTCCTCAGACGGACCCTGCTATGACTCTGAACACACTCTTGCTAGGCAGAAAAATTGAACTAAAGTTTTCCCTGCCATTCTGAACTTCCAGTACACCCTTCCCCGTTACCTGATGAACCAGAAGTCTATTCCCTACTGAGACTGCGAGAGGAGGTTCATGAGCAGCACCCTTCCCCCCTTGTTGGCCAGACCAAGTGCCTTGCCCAACAAGAGACTCTGGGGGCTGCACTGAGCTACCACCCCCTCCAAATGAACACAGGGCTGGAGACGCTACCTGGCATGTGCCATTACCCATGATGCCGGGCTGCTGGGGCAGGCGAGTCCACCCTCGCCAGGGGTTTGGCCGAATGTGCTTGACCCTTCAGTGGGCTGTGCCACCTAGGCAAGTGGAACCACCTCCGCCAGGGGCTCCACCGACCACACGTCACCACCCCCTATAGGCCGCACTGCCTGGGCAAGAGGGACTGCCCCCCACCAGGAGCTCCATCAATTGCATGCAACCCCCCAGCAGGCCACGCCACCTGGGCAAGGGGGACCCCCCCACCAGGGACTTTACTGGTCGCATGGCCTGGGCAAGAGGGACCACCCCCACAAGGGACTCCACAGACAGAATGGGACCCCCCAGTAGCCCACTCCTCCAGGGGCTCCGTCAACCACACATGACCCCCGGTGGCCTGCACCTCCTGGACAAGCAGGGCCACCCATGCCAGGGGCTCTGCCTACCGCACATGACTGCCCAGCAGGCCATGCCACCAGGGCAGTTGGGACAGCCCCCACCAAGGATTCCACCAACTGTATGTGACCCCCTACCGGGCAGCACCACCTGGACAAGGGCTACTGACCCCAACAAGGACTCTGCTGACTGCCCGTGACCCCCACGTGGGCTGTGCCCCCTGGACACCCAAGCCCTCCCCAGCCAGGGACTCCAGGAGCCCTGTAATCAGCGACCTCTCCTGGTGCCATCCCTGCCTCCACACAAGACCTGCCATTTGGCCAGGGTCTCGGGAAGCCATGCAACCTCACAACTTCCCTCTGGCACCCTCCCTACCTCTGTTTGGAACCCTCTGCCCTGCCAGAGACTGCTGGAGTCACGGGCTCTCTTTCCAATGTCACCAGGCGCCAGGCACTCCCAGAACACTGTGCAACTTCCCCTGCCTTCAGGCTGGATCTGTGTGTGCCATGCTCCACTCCAGAGCTGCTCCCACAGCCAGAACTCCCTGACTGGGGCAGCCCCAGAGGAGCTACACAGGGTCACTTCCTACAAATATCCAGCAACAATAGAGTGATCCCGACGGGGTCCAATTTTGGAGAGACACATCCCAACCCTGAGGATGGCCAGAGACAATGACGAAAAACAATCATGAGGTGGAATCAAGGGAAAAACTCTGGCAATGTGAATAATCAGAGTAGACCAACTCCCCCCAAAAACAATAAGGCAGACACAGCACAAGATCCTATGCATAAACAAATGGCTGAAATGTCAGAAATCGAATTTAGAATCTGGATAGCAAATAAGATCAAGAGAATGGAGGAAAAGATGGAACTAGAATTTCAAGCAGTAATCCAAAAGATGTATCAAGAATTCAACCAATTCAAAGACAAAATGACCAAAGATTTTGGCACATTGAGACAAGAAGTTGCAGCCCTGAAAGATCTGAGAAATACAATAGAATCCCTCAGTAACAGAATGGAGTAAGCAGAAGAAAGGATTTCTGACATTGAAGACAGAGCTTTGGAATGCTCCCAAACATTTAAAGAAAAAGACAAAAGGAAGGCAAAAATGGATCATTATCTCAGAGAGCTCTCAAATAACTCGAAGAAAACCAATATTCGTCTTATAGGGATCCCTGAAAGTGACGAAGTGGCTTCACAAGACACAGAGACCCTTCTTCTTAAGATTATGAAAGAGAAATTTCCAGACATGCCAAGAGACTCTGAAATTCAGATAGAAGACAGTTTCAACCTGAACAACACATCCCCCAGGCACATGCATCTTAGAAATGTACAGGTGAAACTTACTAAATGCAGAATACAAATGTTTTCATACAATAACCAAGAAAACCCCATGAAGGTTATGTCAAATAGTTGAATGAAAATATTTCACATTGTGTATGAAGCCAGCACATTGTACCCCATGATTGCACTAATGTTCACAGCTATAATTTAATTAAAAAAAAGTCTTAAGAAAAAATTAAAATATTTTGAATTAAAAAGAAACAAAAATACAACACATCAAAATTTGTGGGATGCAACAAAAACCACACTTAAAGGGAAATTTGTAACATGTGAAAATTTCCCTTGAAGCAGTTTCAGAAGAAAAGTCTTAAAATTAATAATCTGAGCTTTCACATTACAAATATAAAGGAAAAAAAATCTAATGAAATTAGAAGAAAGTAAATGATAAATATTGGAGTTGAGATCAACAAAATAAATTAAAGAAAATTAAAGAAAGTAAAAATCCGGTTCTTTATAATGATCTATAAAGTCAGTAAGATGTAGGCAGAATTTCCAAGTTAAGGAAAAATATACAAATTACAATACAGTCTTAAAAAAGAGATCATCACCACTGAACTTATGGATGTTTCCCCTAATGTGCAAAATGCAATGATACATTTCAAAACCATTAAGAATAGAGTATAAATGTCTTACCACAACAAATAATTAAGCGAGATCATTATGTTAATCAGTTAGATGTAAGCATTTCACATTGTATATCAAATCAGCACATTATACCTCATAATGCTTTAATGTACATAGCTATGATTCAATAAAGAATTAAAAAAAATAAATATTGAAAAAGGGAAGATAATGAAGAAATTTTAATTGTCTTTGCATACAAATATAAATTAGGTTAAATGGTCTAAACCCAGGAAAACGCATATTAAAAAACTAACCCAAAGAGAAATAGACAATTTTAGTATCTCTATATTTAATAAAGAAACTTAATTAGTAGTTATAAACCATTCCAATAATTAAATTCCAGGCCCAATGACTTCATGAATCCCACCTAACAGTTAAGAAAGAAATAATACCAATTTTACATAAGCTCTTCCAGAATATAAATGCAGAACATATTTTAAGTGATCCTACCTTGTGCTCAAACACATTTTATGAAGCTAGGGTTACCTTAATATCAAAATCAGATAATGATTTTGCAAAAAAAGAAAACTACTGTACATGTTCCCATGAACATAGACAAAACTTCTTTAACAAATATTAGCAAATTGAATCCAGCAACATATAAAAAGGATGATATGGTGAGACCAAATATGGTTCACGTGAAGAATAGAAAGATGCTTAAACATTAATAAATCATTCAATGTAATATAACATATTAGCATTCTAATAAGAGAAAAATATAATTACATCTGTAGATTCAGTAAAAAAAATTTTGACAAAATTCAACAATTTTCCCAGGTAAAAACTCTCAACAAAATAGATCCGAAGTGAACATCCTTAACTTTAAAGGGATACATAAATTATCTACAGTGCATATTTTACTTAACATTAAGAGACTAAATACTTCCCTGCTAAGGTTGAAAGGATCTCTCACCATTGTCTTTCAACATGGTAACAGAAGTCTTAGCTAGTACCATAATGCAAAGAAAGGATATAAAAGGTTGCAAAGGAAGAAATAAACTAACTGTACGCACATATACAATTTTTCTTTATGTAGGTAATCCAAAAAAAATGTGAAAAACTTCTAGCACCTACTAGTGAATAGAGCAGGATCTCAGCAGTCAAGGTCAATTTACAAAAGCAAATTCCATTTCAATAAACCAGGAACCATGAATTGGAATTTGAAATTTCAAAAAAAATACTATATATAGTAGCATCATAAAATAAAATTAATTTGAAAATCACATATGTGATAATGACTTTATATCAGAATATATAAAAAGCTCTTGCAATTTGATAAAAAAGATGACTGTCTCAGTTTTTAAATATGGACAAAGATCTGAATAGACATCTGTCTAAAGAAAATACAGAACTGTTCAAAATGGGCATGAAAAGTGCTAAGCACCATTAATCACCAGTGCAATGTAAATAAAAACAACAATGAGATACCACTTCATTATCGCTAAGATATCTAAAATAAAAAGTGGAAAATAACAAGACTTAGCAAGGATGTGGAGAAACTGGATCCTTCATACGTTGCTAGCAGGCACAAAAAATAGGGCTGTAAAGAGTTACCAATATACAGTGCATGTTTAGTATATGTAAACACAGAGTTACCAATGTAACCCAGTAATTTTATATACCCAAGGGTATTAAAAACAATGGTCAACCTAAAAAAGCATATATCAGGGTGGCACCTGTGGCCCTACCTGAGTAGGGCACTGGCCCCATATACCAAAGGTGGTGGGTTCCAACCCAGCCCCGGCCAAACTGCAACAAAAAGATAGCTGGGCATTGTGGTGGGCTCCTGTAGTCCCAGCTACTCAGGAGGCTGAGGCAAGAGAATTGCCTAAGCCCATGAGCTGGAGTTTGCTGTGAGCTGTGACACCAAGGCACTCTACCGAGGGTGACAAAGTGAGACTCTGTCTCTAAAATAAAAGAAAATAAAGCATATACCAATGTTTATAATAGCATTAGTTATGTTACTAAAACAGTGGAAACAATGTAAGATAAAATGAAGTCTAACTGTGTGATGGAAGAGTATTTGGCTATAGAAAGGAATGAAGTCATTATACATGCTACAGTATGAATGAATCTTGAAAACATTCTGTCTGCACAACTCTCTGAACATACTGAAAAAAACGTTGAAGTGTGCTCTTTAAACTGGTGACCTGTATGATGTGTGAATTTAAAAATGAAGCACCTAGGAATAAATCTAATAAAATAAGTATAGAATAGGTATGCAAAAAAGGCAAAATATTGACCAAATGGATCAAACAGGTTCTAAATTAATGGTGAGATAATCTGATTTATGATTTGGAAGACCCAATATTGTTATGTTAATTCTTGCTAGTTTAATCTACAAATTCAATGCAATTCTGACAAAAGTTCATGAAATCTTTTTCTTGTGTGTGAATACTGTACAGATAAACTGATTCTAAAATTGATATGAAAAGGCAAAGGTTTTAAACCAATTAACAAAATACTGAACAACAAAGGCAGAGGAGTCATGCCAACCAATATCAAGGCTTACTATAAATCTACACTAATTAAGCCACTCTGTTATGGGCAAAAGATTAGATATATTGATAAATGTAATGAAATACAGAAGCCAAAACAGACCTCCATAAATATAGCTAACTAATTTTTTACAAAAATGATAAGATAATTCAATGTAATGAATAGACTTCAAAAATTGTTGTAGAGCAATTGGATATGTATATCAAAAAAAAAAAAACTTAAACTCAGACCTCAGAACCTACATAAAAATTAATTGGGTATAGATGTAAAACACAAATCTTTTAGAATAAAAACATAGAGGAAAATCTATGTCACTGTGTTTGATAATTTTTTATATAAAACAACAGAACACAATGCATGAATAACAAAAGGATGTTGGACTTTTTTAAAAAAGTTAAACTCTACAAAGTACCTCATAAATGCGTACAGTTGTGATTTTAATTAAAAATTTTAAAAGTTGGAGGTGGAGCATGATGGTGGAAGGGACGGATGTATAGCACAACTCTCCCAAATCTTAAGGTGAGAGAGAGGGTGGCTGGATCTTCCGCCATGTGGAGTGTTGGTGTGGACAGGCAACTAGAGGGGGTACAGTGAGATCCTGGATTGCTGAAGTTAACATGTAACCCAAAGCTGTGGAATCTGCTAGAGAAATTTTCGGACCACAGTTGAAGCTGCACCAGCGGCAGCAGCAACTAGCCCCTCCCCCACAGAGGACTGCAGTTCCCAGTTCGCAGGGAAACTAGGTGTTTTGTGGAAAGATCGGCGAAATGTGGACTCCTGAGTGGAATTTCTCGACCAGAGAATGGTGCTGTTCAGAGCAACAGGGGGCTAGGCAGCCCAATAGAAAATTAAGGGGAAAGAATCCCACCCAGGAACAGACACATTTTGAAATGTTGAAAATGGCGACCCCCTACAGGCACCGTTTTCCAGAAAAGCAGGTGTGAATGAATAAACTTGATCATTCCTGGCAGGGAATATAGGTGTAGACTGGCAGCTTGAGTTGTGCAGCTACCTGGCAGATTGCTGGACTCGAATGTGTAATCTTGAGCTGCAGAACCTTACAGAAAAATCTCGGCACTGCTGCTGAACAGGCAGGCCCGAGTAGCAACAAGCCCCTCCCCCATCGAGGATTGCAATTCCCAGTTCATGGGGAAACTAGGTGCTGAGTGGAGAAGTTAGTGAAATGTAGTCTCCCTGGCCCAATCTGGAGATCCGATATGGGTGTCCTCTGGAACAGATCAGCTGAGGTTGGGTAGCCAGTTGAATAATAGTCATATTTTGAAAATTCAGAAATGCTGTATTCCTTTCTATCTTCTAATAAAAGTCCTATCTTACCATTGGAAAAAAGAAAAAAAGAAAGAAATTTCAGAAATGGCCATGACAGGCACCTCCTTCTACAGTCCAGATAGGGTGGTAACCATGGTAACAAAGTAAACTGTGAATCTGGTATAAGCCTGGGAATTGCTCACAGCACCACCTGATGTCCAGAAAGTATATTGCAATGTAAATATATTCCTACTAATGTTGACCCTACCTTATTCATATAGTTGTATTTTATATATATATATATATA
>CAUYRH010168844.1:0-10563 GCA_963574655.1 Perodicticus potto
CAGTTTAAGTGTTCAGCAGAGGATAAGATCATCTGTTGGGATGGACAGGCCTGGCTTCATGGGAAAGATGGTATTTGAGAAGGGTGTTGTGATTCCACTGTTTGTGTCCCCTCTGAAAGTGATGTTGAGTCTTAGCCCCCCATGCAACAGAGTTACTAAAACTTTTTAATTCTAGGATCAGCTATCAATTTATAATTTTCCTAAGTAGTTTTTGAAGGTCAGTCAAGGTGAGAACTTAAGGCTTCTGAGCATGATTCTGACCCCGGATATGAGGATAGCCTTGTAGATTTCCTGGCACACGCTGGAATTTTTCCAAGTCATTATTCCTCAAAAGCTTCTCACCTTTGTTTTCATTCCCAGGCTTTTCAGTGTGTCCCCCACCTAGTATTGTTTGTCTAAGGGGGCATCAGTGGAGCTCATCTGCCTTTGAATATTTTAAATACTTCCCTTGGTACAGCCATGTTGCTGCTTCTTTCTCTACCCTGAAAGAGTTCTGAATTAGAGAAATAAAGACAATTCCTATACATCAGGCTTTGCTGAGCATCCAGACAGGCCAAAATACACAACCACAATTCTTCAAAAACAAAAGGTCTTCTCTATCCCCTTGGGTCCCAGGAACCTCCACGGGGGCTGTGGGTTGTTGTCTCCAAGACCAATGTTGAGCTGGGGAAAGTGGGGGCGGATAACTTAAAATGTCACAAAGATCTTTTGAGGTGTGTGTGTGTGTGTTTTTATTAAATGCAAATATTTGACTATTGTTCAGAGTTCTGTTGATTTTGACAGTTTTGGCCGTGTCTTTCAGTGTCTCACAGGCAGGATGCATTCCTGAAGTTCTCTCCTCCATCATTTACTGACGTCACTCCTGCTATGTTCTCTTAATATCCTAACAAATATAAAATGTATTTGATTACACATAGAATACAAACTAACTTTTGCATTCCATGGATTTGTATTGTGTACATGGACATGCTACATTCTAAAAACTGTCCTAAAAAGGAACATGAAACCATGAAAAGACAGCCTGTAATCTATGCTTCTGAAAAGCTGTCAAATGCCAAAGCTACTGTGTTAGCTAACTGGGCTGGTGGACCAACACTTACTTTTGTACATAAAGAGTTATTGAACCATAACCACATCCATTCCTTTCTGTATTATCTGAAGTACAATGTCAGAGTTATGTACAGGCATACTTCATTGTATTGCCCTTTGCTTTATTGCACTTTGCAGGTAATTATGTTTTTTTACCAATTGAAAGTTTGCCCCAACCCAGTTGGAGCAAGTCTATTGGTGACATTTTTCCAGCTGCACATGCTCACTCTGTGCCTCTGTGTCACATGTTGGAAATTCTTGCAGTATTTCAAGCTTTTTCATTGCTATTCTATCCGTTATGGTGATGTGTGATCAATGATCTTTGATGTACCTGTTGTAATTTTGGGAGAGCACCACAAACTGTGCTTATATAAGACATTGAACATAATTGATCAGTCTTGTGTGTTCTGCCTGATTCAACAACTGGTCCTTCCCCTGTCTCTATCACTTCCCCCGAGTCTTCATATTTCCTGAAACACAACAGTATGGAATCAGGCTGATTAATAATCATATAGCCTCAAAATGTGTTCAAGTGAAAGGAAGAGTCCCACAACACATCTCCCATTTTAAATCAAGGCTAGAAATGAAGAATGCTTAGTGAGGGAGGCATGGCAAAAGCCAAGACAGCCCCAAAGCTAGGCCTCTTGTGCCAAGGGCAACACTATGTGTTATCCACATAGTGAATGCCAAGGAAAAGTTCCTAAAGGAAATTTAAAGTGCTTCTCCAGTGAACACACAAAGTGATGTGTGATAAGAAAGTGAAATAGCCTTATTATTGATCTGGAGAAAGTTCTGCCCATTCTCTGTAAATGGAGAACAGAGACCGGATGACAGCACAACTGTTTCCTTTGCCGATGCATTTGGTCACCTGACAGCTCTGATATAGATGTACAGAAGGTAAATGTTGTTTTCATGCTTGCAACATAATATTCATTCTGTAGCCCATGAATCAAGGAGTAATTCTGACTTTTAAATCTTATTTTTAAGAAATACATTTTGTAAGGCTATAACAGCCCATAACTATAGGATCTTGGCAAGGTAAATTGAAAACCTTCCGAAAGGAATCACCATGCTAGTTGTTATTAAGAATATTTGTGATTCATGGAGGGAGGTCAAAACATCAACCTTAAAAAGAGCTTGGAAGAAGTTGATTCCAACCCTCACGGACGACCTTGAAGGGTTCAAGAGTTCAGTGGAGGAAGTACTACAGATGTGGTGGGAATGACAAGAGAACTAGAATTAGAGCCTGAAGATGTGACTGGCTTGCTGCAGTCTCAAAATCAAACTTTAATGGATGAGGAGTTGCTTCTTATGGATGACCAGAGAAACTGACTTCTTGAAATGGAGTCTATCCTGAAAAGATACTGTGAACAGTGTTGGAATGACTACAAAGGATGTAGAAAACTGCATAAATTTAGTTGATAAAGCAGCAATAAGGTTTGAGGAATCAGCTCCCATTCGGAAAGAAGTTCTACTATGGGTAAAATGCTATTAGATGGCAGTACA
Source organism: Perodicticus potto (assembly GCA_963574655.1). Classification (NCBI taxonomy): domain Eukaryota; kingdom Metazoa; phylum Chordata; class Mammalia; order Primates; family Lorisidae; genus Perodicticus; species Perodicticus potto. The sequence goes on from CAUYRH010168844.1 coordinate 2,596, forward strand.
CGCTACAGAGAAATCTTTCTTGAAGAGTCAATGCATGTACAGGCAAACTTCATTTTTGTCTTATTTTTAAGAATTGTTACAACCACCACAACCTTCAGCAACCACAACCCTGATCATCCAGCAGCCATCAATGTTGAGAAAAACTGCTCCATAGGAAAAAGATTGAGTCCTGGAAGTCTCAGCAGATCATTAGCATTTTTAGCAAAACAATATTTATTTATTTAATTACTTACTTATTTATTGTTTCTTTGTTTTATTTATTAGAAATAGGCTCTGTGTGGCCTAGGCTGGAGTGCAGTGGCATAGCCATGGCTCACTGCAGATGCCCATCATGACGTTGGGCTAAATTTTTCTGTGTGTGTGTGGAGACAGGGTATTGCTGTGATGCACAACCTGGCCTTGAACTGCTGGCCTCAAGGGATCCCTCTGCCTCACAGCTCCCAAAGTGTTGACATTACAGGCGTGAGCTGCTGCATCTGGACAATAAAACATTTTTAACGAAGGTGTGTACATTGCTTTTTTGGACAGAATGCTGTTGTACACTTAATAGACCATCATATAGTGTAAACATAACTTTCACATGCAGCAAAAAAACAAAACAATTCATGTGATTCACTTTGTTGTGGCATTTGCTTTATTCTGGTGGCCTAGAACCAAGCCCACAATGTCTCTGAGGTATGTTTGTATTTCCAACGATGCTAAAAATATTTACCTTTGACCCTTTATGTTTTTAGACTCCTGAACTAAGATATTGATACTAAATTTAAAAAAATAATAATAATAATCCTGTTACATGCAGGAATGTGTAAATGTTATGATTATGTTGCATTTTAAATACATAGGAAAGGAAGAATAAATTAGTAATGGATACTTATTTGACCCCAATGGTCCAATAAAAATTATTAATGTAAGGGTGGCTCCTGTGGCTCAAAGGAGTGGGACACTGGCCCCGTGTGCTGGAGATGGCAGGTTCAAAGCCCTGGCCAAAACTGCAAAAAAAAAAAAAAATTATTAATGTAAAAAAGAATACTACATGGAAAATATTGACAAATCTACTTTTCAATTAACTATGTCCACAATTCAACTTTTATGTATAGTTATAAGACTTTTAATATAATTGGCATGTCCCTCTATTATTAAATTATCCATATAATTCTGTCCTGAAAATTATAGCCTGATTTTCGGCAATAGCATGGCTCTTAATAGCAGCATCAGAGAAGATGTATTCCAAATTTGTAAGTTAGTCTTAGGCTAAAGTGAAGAGAATTTACATGCGTTTACCAAAAAATTGTATTATACTCTACATAGTATAGTTTTACAAAAGTTATTTTAGAAATGTAACTACCTAAGAGTACAAGAGACTTTGACCAATGTACTCAATCTTAAAAATAAGTCCACCCAGAGAGACAAGGGAGCTGGTGTGGGTGATCTTGCCGCCCTCAGGGAAGAAAAGAATTTCATATTGATTTGTCACTGACACGAGAATGTATGACAGGAAGCCCATGGTTTGCCTTATCAAAAAGAAGGTGTCGACATTATCATGGTACTGATGCAGAAGTCGCATTGAAGAAACTGAGAAAATTAGAACTATAAAAATCATTTCATCTGCAGCTTTCTTCAGCAACACACTTATTTTTCTGTCTTTCAGCAATGAATTGATTTGACGCTCAATTTTTCTTGCTTGATTTGCTTTGTAAAATGTTTTACTCTCTGAAAAGATTTCATCTTTTTCCAATTAGAGTTTGATTTTGAATCATACATGAGAAAGCACGATAGAAAAATCGAACATGTTCGTATCCCACGGTTCATGTGATTTTTTTTAAATTTCAGATTACTATGAGGGTCCGGAAGATTGTTTGCATTTCCTAGGCAAAGTTCAAAGTTGCAGGGGTGTGCTGTGGACCCTTCCACTGTGCACCTTAGGTGACAACTTACCAATCACCCTCCATCCCCCTCTTTCCTCTTTTCCTCCTCCCCACTCCCCGACATTTAGATTTATTTGTGTTTTTCTCTTGTGTGGATGTGAAGTTGTTTCTCTATTGGTTTCATATTAATATTGAATACATTGGATATCTTTAACCCACTTCTAATCAAAGTATTTTTCACCTTCTGGGCACAAATATTAGAGATAAACATAATTTCTTACCGCTCTAACAACTAAGACCAGCACTAGGCAATTATCTTAGAAAGGGCTTGAACTTGCTCGACTAAAATCTGAAAGCAATTACCATTAAAATATCTGAGCTATATACTGCGACAAGCCTGTGGGAACATAACTAGCTTATAAAAAGGCATAAAGTAAGATGTTTTGTATTATCTTTTTTTAATCTTGAAGGAATTGCTGATTGGAGTATAACAAAACATTTCTGGAGCAAGACTCAAATCATCTATATAAAGCAATATGTTCTACACCTCTAATTCACACTAACTTTCTCTTTTAACGTACCATGAGATTGTCAATTAGTTCAAATTAAATCCAAGATGGACACATCAAATCTTACTGGCTTGAAACATTTCATTAGATGTTTTGTTGAGCATGTTCCCTCTGGAGCTTTTTCTGGTAATTATTAAAGCATGTTTGGGCCTCCAAAGTTGAATCTTTGCCTCACATGTCTATACTGCTTTCCAATCATCTAAGTGTGATAAAGTTTTAACTGGAAATCACAGGTGGTAAGATTGGCAGAGAAGCTGTAGGAAGCAAGCCAGATGCATCAGATACATGTGTAAAATCAGAAACAAGATACCTCAACCAAGTGGCACTGACAACGTTTGCATAGAAATGCTACTTTTTATGATAGAATATTATTCAGACCAATTTTTGAAAATCTCAATTTAATTGGCATTTGAGCCGCACATGATTTCTAATAATGACATAATTACAAAGGGATACAGATTTTCAAAAGGTCATTTCCACTGGATGCTGAAACTATAAATGTATGTTTGCATAAAGTTTATTTTGGTTTGTTTTTGCATTTGTCCTACACCTTTGTGAACAAAAACAGGGATCTCTGTGTTCAGCTCAGCATGAATCCTTTGCCTCACCCCGCCTGACCTCTCTCCTTCATCAGATTTCATTTGATGTGGAGAGAAAATCTGGCTGAGGAGGGAGACTTACAAAATGTAAGAATATAACAACAACACCACAAAAATTCTAATGCTGCGGATACAGAGCTTGTAAATGTACACCAGCATCCAGATAAAATCACGATCCTACATTTGATAGGGAAGGAAAGCTGATTGAAGTTCACCCACACATAAATGTAGAAATGACAAACATCGAAGAAATGTTCAGACCCTCTACTTACTGAAGACCTGGTAAGGGCAGAAAGATTAGAAAATGAGATATCAGAGGAAGGGGTATTGATGCTCACCTTAATTTGTGGCTCTGAAATGAAAGGTTGTGAACGATCATATCCACGTGATCAGCATTGCTCATTAAACATGGTGTGATGAGGGCATTACTGTGATACCCAGAACAATTACAAGAGGGTGAAGTTATTTATTTATCTATTTTTTTTTTTTTTTAAACAGAGTCTGTCTTTGTCATCCTGGGTAGAGTGCTGTTGTGGCATAGCTCACAGGAACCTCAAACTCTTGGGCTTAAGTGATTCTCTTGCCTCAGGCTCCCAAGTATCTGGGACTACAGGAGCCGGCCACAATGCTTGCTACTTTTAGAAATGAGCTCTGGCTGGGCCTGGTCTCCAACTCCACCCACCTCGGCCTCCCATAATGGTAGGATTATAGGCGTGAGCCATCACGCCCAGCTAGGTGGGTGAATTGAATAGTATTAACTGAGTTGGACAAAATTCGTAGCTTTTCACCATGCTATGAAAAGCTAACATTACTGGGTCTTCCCTCCTGGCCTATGGGAACCAGAATGAGTTGAACCTATTTTGAGCAAAGGAGTATGTATCCATCTTTGCAAAAAATACCAGGTTGCATAAACAGAAACTATAACTAAATACCATGGGGGGCGGGGTCAAAAATGCTGCAACAGGTCCATTTTTGCAACTATGTTAGTACTGAAAAATAACAGATCAGTAGAAATTGAGAGGTGAACAAAACTTCAGCCAAGTCTTAAATTACCACACTCTGGGTTGCAGATAAGGTAACTGAGATGCGAAGTAGCTTGTGAACATTCTGAAGCAACTGATACATACATATCCAACACATGTGTGCACACATACACACACACACCCCTGACCCTGAAGTGACTTGGCTTCCACCTTTCTTTACTTTGACAAACAAGCCCTGTGCAAAAGGTCTTACGTCAGCAGCTTTGTTTCCACTAAAGACAGCAAGCTAAGCTTGTTAACACATGTGAAATACAGCAAAGAGTCGCATCCCTATGTAAAGAAAAAGCCTTTAAAATTATCGGAAGGGACACACACGAAGCCAAGAAGAGCACTAAGTTCAAAGGGGGAGGTGAAAGCTGAGGAATCAGGGTGCTGGGCAATGGCGTTTGTAGTCTCACTTACAGACAACACCTTCGTTTTGGACCGCTAGGACACCTTTATGTTCTAGCTGTGAAAATAAAACTTTAATTAAAAAAATAGTGCCTTAGTAGTTGTAAGTTAATATTAGCATGTTTGCACACCCTTTCTTTTTCTTTCTCAGGTTTATATTTTGAAGGTACGAAGACAACACAGTATTCTCATCTCTTCAATTCTACTTGTGTTATCTCAAAACCTAACTAGTTAACTTTTTGTGATTAATCCCAGCAAAGTTCAGGTCTTTTCCCTTCCCTCAATTTTTCCCATAACCTTATGCGTACTTTTTTCTGTCTGATAGATAAGTCCATCACAAATTCCCCAAGAGATCAATTTTCTTTCTATGGTACCTCTTATCAAACCAAGCACCATAGAACAAACAATGACTATCAATTAAAATTTTCTCTGAAAATTTTGCAAACTACAAGGAAACTAAAGGAGAGTAATAGAATTCCAGACACACAAATTTTTTTAAAAACATGCTAGAAACAGATAAGCCTAAGATATGAAACCAGTGTTCTATCTCATTTAAACAATTTAAAATCGATCGCACAAATAAAAGAGGGACTTTACCTAACAAATGTAATCAACGTAACCTGGCTCTTTGCACACTCAGTGAATCCCCAAACAAAACAAAAAACAAAAAAAAAATTATCATTAAAAATATAATAAAAACTAAAATAAAATAAAATAGATCATTTTATGGGAACCAGGGTCAGCCATTGTGGCCAGCTTCTGATGCTGTCGCATTTAGCACATTAGGGCATGTATTCACTTTCAAATTTTGATAACTTTGATATTTTGGACACATTGTAAACAATTTTTAAAGGCGAGGAAGCACATAAAATTGTACTAATAATGATTCTCTAACTCTATTCTCATTGCCATTATGCCTGGACATCGCATTTCTCATCTGATGTGCATAGAAATGTAATAGAAGTCGAGTTTTAGACCTGGAGAAAAACGTTTGGAATCTCTAACTAACTCCTTTCATATCAGAAATCAAGAACTAAAGGGCAAAGCTCTTAACTTAAAGTCACTCAGCAAGTTAGTAATGATGTCACCTGAGGCAAATGTGCCAATGGACATTCACAGTACAAGTGCGTTTTCTTATGCAAACAAATTAGAAGAGTCAAACAGGTATGAGAAAGATAGCCATCACGTTGGTTAAATATTTTAAGACACACCTAAGCAAAAGCTTGCCTCTAAAGTAGAATTTTTTATATTTTATTTTTCTGTTTAACAAATCTTGCTTTCTCTTATCATATAGATAGATAATATCTATTATCACTCCATGCTTTCTAATTATGATTAAATTCCTAATATTGTTCCTTAAAGGTAGAGCAGTGTCAGAGCAAGTGGACTCTTGCCAATTCTCCGAACATGCCTTTTGTAAACTTCCTATATTTTGCCCTCTTCCTGTTACTAAATCAAACCTATGAAGTCCTACTGTGTAATTCCATTTCATTTTGTGTTGAAAAGTGCTCTTCCTCCTGCAACCCAATGTACCATTGAAAACTTCAAGTGCTAATAAACAGCATGGATTCCTAAATTTGAAAGCAGACCATCTGTGCACCAAACACCTGGGTGCAAAGAATGAAGCCTCCCATCTTTGATTTAAAACATGAATATGAATTGGAGAGCTCTGGAAAAGTATCAGCTAATACATTCAAATGTGCTAATAAACTGGGAACTTCACACAGTGCCTGATAGATATTGCTGTAATTTCCCTTCACTTTTTCTTGTTATCATTCTTTTATATAGAAGGCTGTCAGATTTAGCAAATTAAAGTACAAGATTTCACCAGCTGCAGTGGCTCACGCCTGTAATCCTAGCACTCTGGGAGGCTGAGGCGGGTGGACTGCCTGAGCTCAGGAGTTCAAAAACAACCTGAACAAGAGCAAGACCCCATCTCCAAAAATCGCTGGGCTAAGTGGGAGGTGCCTGTAGTCTCAGCTACTTGGAAGGCTGAGACAAAAGGATCACTTGAGCCCAAGAGTTTGAGGTTGCTGTGAGTTATGATGCCACAGTACTCTACCCACAGCGACAGAGTGAGACCCTGTAAATACACAAATAAATAAATAAATGGACAAGATTTCCAGTTAAATTTGAATTACAGGTAAACAAAAAAGAGTTCTCTAAGTATGTCCCCAATATTGTTATTTACCTGAAATTCAAATATAGGTAGGCATTCTATATTTTATCGGGCAGCCCAAGCTACATGCAGATACCTCTGCGATATCTCTGAAGATAATGTAATCATTCTTATAAAATATGATTTTCACATATTTGAAGGTGAGGGATATTCAATGAGTAACCGTCCTATAAACTTTTCCTTAAGACTTCACATGGAAATTTGCAGACTTGGTATACGGGGTAGTCCACTAATAGGCAAATGTTTTCTTAAAGGGCTAGATAATAAATATTTCAGGCTTTGCAAGTAATACAGACTCTGTTGCAAAACTATTCAACTCTTCCTTTGTACTGTGAAAGTGATCACAGACAATGCAATGGATACATAGTGGGTGTGGCTGTGTTCCAACAAAACTTTATTTATAAAAACAGGTGTCAGGCTCTCTTTGGCCCACAAGAGGCAGTTTTCCAGCTCATGTCACAATTGAACTGGCACTTAGGTGATATTTCAATGGTATTAAATTTAACTTCTTGGAAAGTCAGCACAATCTATTGACTATAACCACACTTCCAAAAATCATAAAAAACATTAAGATTGCTAAGGGAAATGAAATCAAGATTTTGCATCAATACTCTGCTTTATCCTTTTGCTATTGAAGGGAAATGATGAATATTCGGTCATTTGTGTTTAAAACATTAATTAGAACTAATTAAATTTGTTCATTAAATGATGTACCATTACATCATTTGTAGTACAGGGAGACACTATATTAATTTGAGGTATTGCTGTATAATTTTCCACCAAGGTTGTACTAGTTTGCAGTCTCATCAACAGTGTATAGAGTTCCTTTCTCTCCTCTTCTACACCAACATCTGTTGTTGTGGGTCTTTTTAATACAAGCCATTCACACTGGAGCTAGGTGACATCTCATTGTGGTTTAGAATTGCACTTCCCTAATGATTGGTAACATTGAGCCTTTTTTCACGAGTTTGTCGACCACTGGTATATGTTCATTTGAAAAGTTTCTGTTCATATCTTTTGGCCACTTTTTAATAGGGTCATTTTAATAGGGTCATTTTATCTCATTCTAATATGGCTGAGTTCTTTGTAGATTCTGATTACCTCTTCTTTTTTTTTTTTAACAAGTGAACAGTTTATTAAGAATTAAACAAAGGTATAATGTGATACAGTATAAGCAAGACACTCAAGATAGGTATAATAATACTACTCACACAAAAACTTAAATTTCACCTCAAAAAAAAATCACAAAAGAGAAAGCAATTTCACTGTTTTAAAATAAGATATTTCATGCAAAGTATTAACTCTGCCCCCCCAAAGTCCAAC
>CAUYRH010168849.1:0-71960 GCA_963574655.1 Perodicticus potto
GTTTTCACATAGTAAATGAGAAAATCTCATGAATGTTATGTCAATCAGGTTGATAAACATATCTCAGATTGTATGTGAAACCCGCACACTGTACCCCATGATTGAATTATTGTACACAGCTATGATTCAATAAAAAAAAAAATAAAATGAAATAAAAAAAATAAAGGTACTCTTAAAATGGCTTCAAGTCCATACATAAATTTTTTTTCCTGCTGCCCCACAGTCGAAGCGTTTAAAGACTAAGTACTTTTAAAGGATTTGTTCAAAAAAGGAGGGGACCCATATGCTGGTTTATACTTTTCCATTAATCTAGTAAATGATACTCTCCCTTCACCAAGTGAAATTGTCTTAGAATTTGGCTTTACAAGGGGCAAATAGACAATAGATGTAAGCAATAGTACTTTGGAAATACAATAAATTTCCAGAAGATCAAACACATTCATATTTGCATATAAGCTTTTCGTTTTGCTCCCAAGCCCGTATGTTGGTGTTCGTCATCGTCTTCTTCCTGTGTTCACACAGTGCATTTCTCTTGCTATGGATTCCATCGATACATGGCTGGATTTGCATCACGGGTCGACGGTGTGGCTTACAGTTTTATTTTACTTCCTCTGACTCCATTACTCTAACTTGGTTTTTTTCCTAAAGTGAATATTGCCTTGAGTCAATAAATCTGTTTATAGAACACCGTTTTATTTAGGAATGTTATAAAGTGATCCCAAACAGTTGAGAGGCAGCATAGTCCCTATTTTAAATTTTATAAATTCCAGTTACCAGAAATGGCTGTCTAAGGTAGTTCAAGTAGGTTGTGACTATCCCTGCCAATGTAGTGGGGCTCGTTGTTTAGCAGGGAGTCGTTATATATTTTTGTGAGCGTAAGCTGCATACTTCCTATTAGAATTACACATGTTGCCCCATTGAAAAGCAGTAAGGAAGAAAGGGAGCTATCAAAGAAAAAGCCTTCTACCAGAGATGTGTTTATTTTAAATGTAACTCAGAATTACATGGATCATTCTCACACTTTTACTTGGTAGAAGAGGTGGAAACTTATTTTGCTGCATAAAACCATTAATAACAGATTAAAACCTGTTTTGTCTATTTATAAAAAAACCCATAATTTTTTGTCAATATTTTTTTACTTTTTTATTAAATCATAAACACATAGATCATGTGTACATTAATGCATTTATGGGGTACGATGTGCTGATGTCATATAGAATTAGGAATGCTTACATCACACTGGTTAATATATAACCTCATCTCGTTTACTTAGTTATTGTGTTAAGACATTTATACTCTATACCAAGAGATCCGACATGTACCCTTGCGTTATGCACCATTGGTGTGATCCCACCATCACCCTCCCTCGATCTGACCTCCCCCTAGGAAACCATAAGTTTTATATGAGCACAATATGAATTTCATATTAAATTTTTTGTAAATGTAAAGAAAACCTCAGCAATTAAATTAAAAAGATTCTGGAAAACATGATACTCATTTTGATAATGACAATTTTGATATCAAAATTGATAATTTATTGATAATTTTAAGTAGTGAACTTGTAATACTCTAACTTAATTGTTGAAAGATAACTCATTACAGGTAAAGAAGAATTAAAATGGTTTAACATGTACATTAAGACATTGTTAGTATAATATATTTTACTACATTACTATGTTTATGTTTGTGAGAGAAAAACCCCAAAGAAGCCTGTTGGCACTGAAGAGCATGATGGCTAATTGGCAAGCACAATGAGGGTTTTTCTAGCTTTTGCCCTTAGAGGGTTTTCTTTTTCCTCTTGAGTCTTTCATTGTTGATAAAATACCATTAATCTTTTATTTAGGATCTTTTACCTTAAATCAGACTTATAGGAAACATTTCATTCATATATATATGGATGTTTATTTTTATATTGCACTTGCTGGGTAAATAAAAGAGTTTCTGGCAATCCATAAAAGAACAGACTGTGGGGATCCTCATTAATCTTCTAATAGTTTCTGCTGTCGTCCCTGTCTAAAGTTCCTTGCCTTGTATATATCATCTAACGCCAGTAAGATTAGCCCACATGATGAAATCCCCAAACCAGAGATGTTGGCCTGGATGCGGAGAAAAGAGAACACTTCTACATTGCTGGTGGGAATGCAAACTAATACATCCATTTTGGAAAGAGGTTTGGAGAACACTCAGAGATCTAAAAATAGACTTGCCATTTGACCCTATAAAAAGGCATTATTTTGTAGAGAAATTTCTACGCAGGGATATAATGATTAGCTTTTATTTTTCTTAATTTTAATTTCCCCCAAAGAAAAATGCAGTTGAAGTAAAAGTATATTTAGTTTCGTAAGGAAATTATTAATTCCAGGATGAGTTAAATATCATCTATTAACTATTGTTGGTATAAAAATTGAAAAATGTAAACCCCTCAGTGTTTCTTTCCCTTTTCCTCTACTTTGTCATGTTTTGTTTTTTCTTTTGAATTTGAGTGGATGATGCTTTGCATGTATGTTTTTGCCTCTAAAGTTTTGCTTACTCTTAGCCAAACTGACTTTACCTCTAGAGATCTAAATCTCAGAAACCATGGTTAAAACTCTGCTGAATGGCCTTTGACTTGCCCCAGGCCATAAAGTGCTTTTTTCTCAAGCAATTAGGTCAGTATGGAATACCCTGAGATACAAACCCCATATGAACTGCTTTTAACTACTTTGCATACTTACTTACTATTTGCAAAACACAAACATCATTTGTTAGAGTTCAATTGCAATGTTCTTTATGTTAATTCAAAAGTAGTCCGTTCACCTTTCTTTCTTTTATTTATTTCTCTCTTTCATTTCTAAGTTTGTTCTCTCATCTGGCCACCATTGCCATTCTGATGGTTGTTTACACAGATAAGAGACCATCTGCTTCTCTTTAATGCCCGAGGAAAGGGAATAGGAGAACTATATTTCCATTCTTCAGAGGGTATTTTGTTTTTCTAATTAACTAAAAGCATTAAGGAAATGTATCTCTTTGCCTTAATATTTTTGAGAACTGGAAAATTTAGAGTAGAAAAATAACATGAGCATTTGTAATATCTACAACTTTTTCTATTAATTAAACATATTATGGAGATAACTAAATGATTTTTTTTTTAGAGTATTACCCAAAGTATCCAGGGATATGAGAGATTCATGGAGATAGTTCAAATAATTTCAGTAATTCAGGGTCACTGAAATATGAATTGATATACATGTGTTCAGTGAATATAATCACATTTTATTGGAATCATGTAGAAATGTGGGAAATAACAGGTGTCTGCCTCCCTGCTGAAAATGGGCTTTTGTAGTGGACACTTTGAGGGTTCCATGCACAGCCCTCCTTCTTTGACAACTGTCCCTGTCTGCATCTTAGCTATGGTTACATTGCATGACTCTGCACCCCTTCCATCTTGTTCCCCTACATTGAGAGGTACGGTGTGGGTCGAGGCAGGTCCCCATTTTCATTTAGGTCAATGATTAGATTCACCTATTGAAATTCTTACTTGAGAGATCAAGTTGATAAATAAATAAAACATAAATAAAATAAAATTTTCTCCCTAACTGAGAAAATGTCTCTACAAAGATAGTAAAATAAGAGAATAATTTTATTATTAAATAAGCATTAAACCAAAATGTGATGCGTATCATAGGCAATTTGCTTAGAGATTGCTAGACCAGAAAGAAATCTCACTCTTACATATAACGAAGCAATATAACCTATTCTATAGGTTCCATAAATGTTCTCATGATAAACAGTAAGTAGTCCCCAGTTTTGGATTTGACGCCACCATTCATTACACATAGTTCATTCTGAATTTACTTGGTAATTGAGGTGACCATTTGTGTTAGCTAATTAGCTTTATCCAAAGGAAAAAGAAAATAAGTTTCTCATATCTTTATAAGAGGTAGTGTTGCCACTTGTAGCAAGGTATCCCCCAAGATCAGACTCCTATTCCCCCACGGAAGCTGGGAGATAGAGGCAGGCTCTCCCTTGATATTTATATTCATAGAGAAGCCTCCCAGGTTCTTGAGAAAGATTTTAACAGGTCATAAAGCTGGCACAATGCCATGCTAGTCTTCAGTCTTCCAAAGGATTGAAATACAATTCAAAGAGAAGAGAAAGTTCTTATAATTAACAGGTTTTTTTTTTTTTTGGCCGGGGCTGGGTTTGAACCTGCCACCTCTGGCATGTGGGGCTGGCGCCCTACTCCTTTGAGCCACAGGCACCGCCCTAATTAACAGTTTTCTAAGGTAAAGGCTGTAAGAAAAAGGAAGAGAGGGAAATCTCTTCCCATGTTTTCAACAGGGAAAATCATCTCTTTTTAAAAATTCATATTTATAATTATAATTAGGATACTATGTATTTTACAGCATTTTCTAGTTTACAAAGCAGGTTCATACTTTCCATTCTATTTCATCTTTGCATTTTTTCTGGGATCAGAACAAGAATTATCTTAATTTTGCAGATAAATAAAGCAAGTCTCCAAGTTTTGTGATTGGTGAAAAAGTATGGCTGGGACCATGTCCGAGTCTTCCAGATCAAGTCCAGTGATCTTTCTAATATGGTGCTTCTCAAAAATTGTTATTATTTTTGCATATGGATGCATCTAAAAGTTCACATAGAAGGTTGAAATAAAATGACTGATTCAGAGTCTGGAGTCCCTTACAATTGCCGAGATCCTTTATGAACATTTTAGTCTCCTGCCATGGCTTTTTGCCTTCTCCCCTGCCTGGATCTGTAGCCTTTGCAACTTGGCTTCTCTCTGGGAAATTTCTCTTTCAGTAACAGATAAGCCTTTAAAAAACAGTTGCAGTGATCTTTTCCCATTCTCATCCTTGTTGTTGGGGCACATAATAGAGACTTTACCATCATAACCATTGTTGGGTGTCTAGTCCAGTGGCCTTAAGCACATTCATTCATACTGCTCAGTGGACAACCATCACCAACCTTCCTTAGAACGTTTTCTTCTCCCCAAACTGAAACTCTGTCCTCACTTAACGGTAAGTTCCCACTCCTCCCTTCCAGCAGCTCAGCAGCTCTAGGCAACCACCGTCCTACTGCATCTATCTCTGAATTCCACTAATTACTGCATACAATTGGAGTCCTACAGTATTTGTCTTGTGGCTGGCTTATTTCAATTAGAGGAATGTCTTCAATGTATGTTCATCAATGTTGTAACATGTGTCAGAATTTCTTTACTTTTTCAAGGCTAAATAATATTCCACAGCATGTGTGTGTGTGTGTGTGTGTGTGTGTGTGTCTGTAACATTTTGTTTATCCATCCAACCATTGATGCACGCTTGGGTTGCTTCTGTTTTTTGGCTCTTGTGAGTAATGTTGCTATGAACATTGGTGTGCAAGTATCTGTTCAAGACCCTGTTTTTAATTTCTTTGGGTATATCCCCAGAAACAGAACTGCTGAATCACGTGGTAATTCTGTGTTTACATTTTATTGAGAAATTACAATACTGTTTTCCACAGTGGCTGCATCATTTTTCATTCCCATAAACATGAACTGGTGTTCCAGTGTCTCCAGATTTTCACCAACAGTTGTTACTTTCTTTACTATTATTTCTCCTCTTCCTCGTCCTCTTCTTCCTCTTCCTCCTCCACCCCCAAGTGAGTATGAAGTGGTATCTCTTCTGTTTTGGTTTGCATGCATTCCCTAGTGATTAGTGGTGCTGAATGTCTTTTCATGTACTTGTCATCACGGGAGGAACTCCAGGAATCAGAGCTTTTCTGATTCTGACTTTTCCAAGTTCAACTTGTTGTTGTATCTCTAAAGAATCTTTAGTATCCTTCCACTCCCCTTTTTGTTTAACTCAGCTTGATTTCTGTTACTTGGAACCAATACTTCTAGTTCAGCTTTCCATAGGAAACTAGGATCCTCCCTGCGTCCACTGTAACCGCAGCTCTTGGTTCACCCCACAATCTTTGTAAAACGTTTCTATTGCAGTCCTGCCATTTTCTGCTTGTTTACGAATAGAGACAATTATTAGCTATGGCAAAGAAGACTTCAGTGTGTTCCTTTTTAGCTTAGTGTAATAAACACAAGAGGAAAACATTCAGACTACACTTTCCCCTCCATGTGAGTCTCAGAGACACGTGTCTATTATCGCCCCCTAGGGTTGAACTCTCTTTTATGCAGGGATGTCAGGATGCTGGTGGTCTATGCTGTAGCAGCCTGAGGCAAACCTCCTATGGTGGAGAAGAAGGAACCTGGGGGGGGAGGAAGGGCTGGAGTGATGTGTGAGAAAGTGGAGAGCATGAGGGGTGTGTAGAGTTTGCTTGGGTCTCCCCATTTCTAACAATGTCCATCCTTAGAAGTCCCGTTTTAGGTTATCATTAGGTGGTGTGAGGATGAAATGACACAATCCGTGTATAGCGCCTCACTCAACATTAAGGATTTAGTTAGAACTCAGTAAAGGTTAGCTATTTCTCCTCCCCAAAGGAATATTTTTATACCAAAAAATTTAAAATTCTCTTTATTTCTAGTGTGACTTTCTTCTAGCTGGTATTTAGGGAATGTGGGACATAGACATTTTATCTCTTTTTGAATTAATGTCTTGCATTTAATGTAACGAGATGGCTTTCTAATTGTGCAGACATTAAACTTAAAACAAATGTCACAGTGGGAAAGGGGGCACTGAATATGCCTTCATTTAAATGTGGAATGAGGATAAGATCAATGCCTTGATTTTCTACAATCATTATAAGGGTCACATAAAATGCCATTTTTTCTACATTTATTCTACCATTAGGATTCTGAAGCAATGAAGAGGAAAAAAATAAAGTTATTGTGTATTTCACTGATACCCTAGAAGATCTGAATTAATAGTCTTTAAGGTTCTATAGAGTTTTACTAAATAATAGTTGAGCTCAAATTAAAATGGAAATTGCAGTAATATTTTTCTTCTGAGAAAGAGCTCCTTTGTCTGATTTGTCACTGCATCATCATTTGTTCCTCTGTTATTGGGATGATCATAGAATCACATTTTCTTCTTTTAGGGTTAATTATAAGCTTAAGGAATTGCCATCAACTCTCTCCCCAGTGCCATGGCTATATCCTGGAACATTTTGTCAAGATTCTGACAAAGCAGGATCTTGGGCCCATGTTTGCTTTTTTTGTTCTGATTTTAGAAGACAAATGAGTTAAAGCGACTGCATAATTTATCTGTAGTAAGAAATCACCATGCTTGGACTTTTTTTTTAATTAAAGACTTAAACATCTTCTTTTTGTAACGAATTTTACCTTGTATTTTTCTTGAACCATCAGTACAGATCTAACAAAACTGTGGAGTTGCCCCTGGTCAGTGGAAATGATAGGGCTTAGTCTGGATATTGTACAGAACTTACACACCTGCCAGATGTGATTACAGTTTCTGTTAATAACCATCCAATTTCTTCAACTGCAGCCATGCTCTGTTCTCTCCTTTTCTGAAAGATGTTCGTGTTCTCTATTCCTTTAACACAGGGGTCAGACTTCATGATAAGATAATGATTCTTCAAGGCTTCAGTGTCCTGTTTCCTCTGCCCCCAAATATATCAAAATGTTTTGTTTGTGCTTGTTAGAGTGCCACTGGCGAACCTCCATGCAGTTGCATCTGAACCATGATACAATTCCAGTTAATGCTGTGAAAATTTGATGCGGTGCTTTCGTTTGCTACGCTAGTAAATGGATCTGGTCTTTTCTAGTCTACAATATGCAATGTTCTCAGTTGTGAGGAGGCTCCTATAGGTAACTTTAATTCTAAAAATGATATTTTAAAACTAGAGACATGACTTCATAGACCATAAAACAGACCTAGTCTCTATTGGAAATAAATAATTCCTGGACATCGACATTAAAAGCAATAGAAGCTTAATGACACAGAATGCTTAGAAGTATTAAGGCTAGTATTGTGTCATACTAAAAGCAGTCACAAAATTAAAATGTGGTGCCATCCTTGAAACTCAAGCATTGGCCTCCAGTTTTATTTCTGTTAGAGGTTATAATCATTACCATTTAAAAATATGACATATTTTCATACCAGCTTAATCGCTTTCTAACACTTTTATTTTACCTGAGAAAAAGCTGTGACTATGATTGCTCCCAGGACAGGTTGATGCCTTACTTGTCTGTGTTTCTTCTGCATGCTAGGCAGTACCTGACCCTTGTTGGAGCTTAATAAGTAATTGCTGAATGAAAGAGGAGTTTTCCCTTATGTTATGCTTTTTCCAGAGCTTGAACTTCCTTTTATAGACAACATTGCCTGATAACAGTTGACAACGTATAGTGTTTTTGATATCTGATCTAAGAAGAAGAAGAGGGCCCCACTCCTTAAGCAAAAATTGCTATTTATAAAAAAAATTTGTGAGTGCTTCGGTACTCTTATGATCTTTGGAAGTCTCTTTCCAGGTTGTAGGAACATCTGTTCTCATACATTGCTAACAGCCTGCCCAGAAACTCTACCTACGTGTCCCATGAATACCTAAAATTCGTGTGTCTTAATCTGAACCTGTTTTTTCTTCTTTAAACCTATTTGATCTTTCTTTTTCTGTTAATACCTTCACACTGATTCCAGTTTACTTTATCTGGTAACTTGGACTTGTGCTTGATTTCTACCCTCTCCTGCACCTAATACATATAGCTCTGAGATTCTGGCCCACTACTGCCATCTTTCCTTCCCAACATCACTTCCCTCTGTCTAGTCTCCTGTACATCACACCGTGTGGGTTGGAGATATAGGTGAAAGATCAGGGACAGAATACAACTTACACTGACATTCCAGAGGATTTGTTGACAAGAGTCCATGTTTTTCAGACCCCCCTTACTGTACACAGCACAGGGTTGGGGGAGTTTAAATGGAATGTTCAGCAACAAGATTGCCCAGAGCTAGCTAACATTCCTGAGTCCATTGGCAACAGCCCAGACTCCTGTGACACCACCGCACTGCACACAGCACCAGCGGTGGTCTGAATAGAATGTTTAGCAATAGTATATTAAGACCTGTCTGGGTGGCACCTGTGGCTCAGTGAGTAGGGCGCCTGCCCCATATACCGAGGGTGGCGGGTTCAAACCCAGCTCCGGCCAAAATGTCACAAAATGTAGCCAGGCATTATGGTGGGCACCTGTAGTCCCAGCTACTCGGGAAGCTGAGGCAAGAGAAGTGCCTAAGCCTAAGAGCTGAAGATTGCTGTGATGCCTCAGCACTCTATCAAGGGCGATAAAGTGAGACTCTGTCTCTAAAAAAAAAAAAAAAAGAAAGAAAAAAGAAAGAAAGAAGATCTGTTAAAGTATAGAATGGGACCAACAGAGAAAGTCAAGGAAGTTAACTTTACCCCTAAGCATTGTGCCCATTTCTTTTGTAACTTTCTTTGCTTTTTCCTATTACTACCTTGTTCTATACTGTCATGTTAAAAAATGACTCTTATGCTTTTTTTAAGTAATGAAGTTAGAGTTTCTTTTTATTTATAATTAACTTTTTTGTTCCATGTTGTGTTACACTTATACACTTTTCATGTTCCATAAAAGACCCTTGAGGTTTTCATTCAGGGAAGCACATCCTTGCTACTCTCTGAGCATGTGAATTGCTTGCCTCTCCAGGCCCCATTGGTTATTGCCCAGCAAATAACTGAGTGTGAGAGTTTTCTTTCCATGCTGCCCCCTCACCAGCATATCTGCACTGTATCCCCCAGCAACTACATACACCTAGCTGTCACTTGCTTCATTACATCATTTATGCTTTTCCTTTTTCTTCTTTCTCCCTCTAGCCCCTTCCTTTTAAATCAAGTGTTGAAGTAGATTTCTAAGCATGTCAGCCAGACATCTTCCCTTTGTCCTAAAGCTCTTGCCTACCTACTTATAGAAGAAAGGATGAACATCTTAGTTCTAGGTGTTAGAGCAGCAGCATTGTGCAATAGAATACAATGCAAAGTGGAACCTGGGGGACATTATGCTAAGTGAAATTAATCAGGCACAGAAAGACAAGTGCATGATGTCACTTGTAGGTGAAATCTGAAAATATCAAACTCATAGACATTGAAAGTAGAATTTTGGTTACCAGGGACTGGGGCTGGGTGGAAAATGGGGAGATGTTGGTCACAGGATACAATAGTTGAGATAGATAGGAAGTATAAGTTCTATGGCTTTATTGTATAGCATGGTGGCTACAGTAGATAATGATGTACTGAATATTTAAAAAATGTTAAGAGAATAGATTTTAAGTGTTCTCACCATAAAAAAGGTACATGAGATGATGAATATCTCAATTAGTTTGATTTAATCATTCTATAATGAGTACATATCAAGATATCACATGCCCTATAAAAAATATGTTTTATTTATTTATTAAAAAATTACATGAGTTTTAGTAGCCATTTAACAAAAGCAAAGTGGAATAATGAATTTTATTTAGGCCAATATATTTGAAATATTACTGTCTTAGCATGTCATCACTATAAAAATCATTAATGAGCTATTTTACATTTTTTTTTACCTACTATATCTTTGAATTATGTTTTTGGCTGCATTTTAAATCATCAATGGCCATTGGTGGCAAATGGTCATTGTATTAGACAGTGCAGTTCTAGAATTTCATGACCTTTTACAAATCTACTTCTGACTCTAATTTTCCTTCCCCTGTTTATACTTCATGCAGTAGTCAAGCTGAACTCTATTTTCCCATTTGTAAATATTCTAAGTTATTTTGTTTCCTTACCTTTGTTCTGTCTCATATTCTTAGAGTGCAATTTCCCCTTCTACATTTCAAAATCCTGCAAGTGCTTTAGGGCTCCCCCAGCCCATAAGGTTTTACCTTCCTTAACATAAATAAACTTTCCCCTCTCTGACTTTCCATAGCCTATTTTCTGTGATGTGACTTAGTGATCTTAATTTTTCCACACATTCATGCTAGTTCCTTTATGAGGTCATAAACTTCTTGAAAGGAAGGACTCTATTTTGTTCATCACGTCACACATGATGATTAACCCTATGCCTTGCTCATAAAAGCATTTCCTGCTTGCTTAATGAATCACAAGTTAAACTCCACAGGAAGGTGATTTTATTAACTGGGCTGAAAATGATGGCAAGTAGTCAAAAATGAAAAGAAAGTACCTGTGTGTCCATTTAATTATTCTTGGATTTATGTAGCTTTTCAAACAGTGCTTCTTAGTTAGCAGAAAATATAGCTTTACCAAAAATGATATACTTATATGGCATATATAAAAAATTTATGAGGACATTTTTTCACTTCATCAGTGCCAGAAGAATACTTTTATAGATTACTTTACAGTCTCCTTGATTAGCCATTCTTTGAAAGAGGTGCTGCAGGAGCTTGCTGTTACTTATCAATTCCTTGCTAAGGACCACAGGGAATCAGAAGGAACCTCTCTGCCTCTTAAGATCTGTTTCTGGGCCATAAAAAAAACCTATGCTATATATTTTTTGTCTGTTTTATATTCTCATTTCTTTCAGGGTGATGAGTCAAGCAATTGACTATCTCTAAGGAAACTATCAAGGTTGGTGAAGTTAAAGTGTAATGCCTTCATGACGGGCATCGTGACTCCTCACAAAGAGACTTACATTTGCTTTAGACCAAGTCTTGTCATTGTAAAATGGATTCTTCTAATAGAAAAGGCTAAAATACGTTTATTGATGCACCGAGATTATGCAAAGTTTTCATGTTCTCTCGAAGATAACTTAGTGGAAGTTTCACTCTAGTAAGTGAGTGTAGCAGATGCCATCAAGATTTCATTCATCTCCCCTGGAATCCTTTACCATTTTCATCGATGCCAGCCAGCTTTCAATATCCAGGACCTTTGCCTGGAAGAATGGAAGTGCCTGAGATTTAAAGCACCCCTGGAGTAGCCCCTAAACAATGACTGAAGGACGTGGGGGAAAGTACACTGTATCCCCTCCACTCTGACTGGGAGACAAGTGTTGTACAGTCTTCCGGAGCTTTTCCTTACCAATTCTAGTTATGTAATGTATTTGCCTCTCAATAATGCATCCCTCGTGTTTGCCTTCCCTTTCCTGCCCTGTCCAGTGTGGGCATCCTTGCATTAACTAAATCTAATAAACTCAGTCCTTGACTCAGCAGCTGTTTCCTGGAGAACTCAACTACGGTAACGAGCCAATCAAGGATTCAAGCTGTTAGTATGGTTTCTAGTCTTCTTCTCTTGCCTTCTCCTTCTTTTTCTCTTCCCTGTGACTTTCTTTTTCTCTTCTGTTTATATCCAGTGTTTATGGAGAGACTGTTGTATGCAAGTCACTAAATAAGAGAGATGGAAGTTTCCTTGTCAAGAACCTCAGAGTCTAGCTAGGGAGATGGTAGCAAAGAGAACATTATAAAGAGGTAAGTATGCTAAGACAGAGAGAAATACAAGGCGTTATTAGAGTGAAATACAGAGAAAAATGCAGAACATCAGAAAGGGTAACTGTAGGAGTTGAGGGACACACTGTTTTCAAGTCATTCTTAAACTGTGCTTCCTATTCCAGGGTCAGCATCACCTGAGAACTTCTTAGAAACACACACTTTCATACTTTCTCACTGACCTAAACTCTAAAGGTGGGACAGAGCAACCTGTATTTTAATGAGCTCTGAAAGTGATTCTGATACACTTATCTCACTTCACTAGTGGCTTTCAGAATTATTTCCCAAATATCACTTAAATTGTCTCAGAGTCAGCTTCTGGAGGTACTGAAATTATCATGGTGCTCTTGAACTACTGAATATTTTTATTACCTGGGGCCATTTGGAATAATGGCAGTCTAGTTACATAACAAGGTTTCTTATGAAATTATGTGGAATTATATTCCACTGAATGCAGCATGATTGATCTGGCTTTTTTTTTGGTGGGGGGGGTAATATTTTCTTTTTAATCTCTTAAAAAAACTATATTTTAGCCTATTGTTGGTTTTGGCAATACTGGTTTGGGTTTTTCAAACTTTTTTTGAGGAACAAAAGATTCTACCCAAATTTGTTTCAATTTATTCCTACAAATATCCTCATTGGACTGAATGGAGAAAGTGGTGGTGGTTTTGATAAAACACCAATGAGAATCGTCAAAAGAAAATTACTTGTTCTAAATACTTAATTCTAAATACTAAAGCTCATGCTCAGGTATAATTATGTGATAATAGGATGGATCATTATTGAGTATCCTTCAACCAAGAGTTTGAGAGCCATCACGCATAACATGAGCCCAGTGGGAGAAAAAAATAAGCTTGAAGATTTAGTGTGATATCAGATTAATATCTGGCTGATTATTTTTTAAAAATCTTTTAAAAAGTGACTGTTTTACCACTTTAACTTTGATAATGAGAAAAACCTTCATTATTAAAAGTTTTCCCCTTCGTTTTATGGCAGTGGCAAGACATTGTAAAAAGAAAAATAAAAATTGAAGCAATTTGAACATAATGCTGTAAATCCTGGCAGTAAAATTGTTTGACAACTTCTTCTCTAATGATATTAGTAGTGAATAAATAAAGACTCACTTAAACACCAACCAGTAGCAGGGAGTTCAGAATGATTTTTTACATTCTTAGTTTTGTTAATCCTATTTTCTCAAATGTAAAATCATGGTGTGATCATCCCATGGAAACATACTCATGCATTTCTCATTTTATACTCAATGATATTTGTTTTTATCATACATGAGGCATGTAGTCCCATTTTATTTGCATATCATAGGAATAGTTAAAGTTGACCTAAACCAGGAGAACATTTAGATTGGTCTGTCCCCAAAAGAGACCCTCTCCTCACCCTCCCATTTGTGAGTCATTATCATTTTTCTATGAATCCAGATCGAAATCGGAGTTTTACCGTTGATTCCACCTGTCATATTCTATTCCGGCTGTTATAATAAAACACCACAGACTGAGTGGCTTAGGCAATAGAAATTTATTTCTCACAGTTCTGTAGGCTGGGCCATCAAAGATCACAATTACAACAATGTAAGTCTCATTCTGAGGCCTCATTTCCTGGCTTGTAGGTAGTTGCCATCTCACTGTACACTCAGGTGACCTCTTTTTTTTTTTTTAAATTTCAGTCTTCATTTTTTTAAAATTTCAGGTGAATATGAGGGGACATACAATTAGGTTACCGTGTTTGTATTTGTTAGGTAAAGTCCAAGTTGCTGTTGAGCTCTTCACCCAGGAGCTGTGCGGTATACCCTTACATTGTACCTGATAAGTGAGAGCTTTCTACACTCCCTCCCACCTCTCCCCTTGTTGTATTTAAATGTTTTTCTTTCATGTGGGCCTGTAGTTGTTCAGCTACTGGTTTCATATTAATGTTGAGTACATTGGATGCTTGATTTTCCATTTCTGTGATACTTTACCTAGGAAGATGTCCTCCCAATCCTTCTAGGTAAAAACAAAAGATGTGAAATTGCATCTTTGTTTATGGCTGAGTAGTATTCCATGGTGTACACGTACTGCAGTTTATCCATTCATGGGTTGATGGGCACTTAGTTTGTTTCTACATCTTGATGATTATGAATTGCACTGTTATACACCTTCAAATGCAAAGGTAGTTATGGTAAGATGATTTCTTCTGGGTAGATACCTAGTAATGGGATTGCAGGATCAAATGAGCAGGGGCAAGTAAAGGAATAGAGTTATTTATTATAAGAAAACAGAAATATCTTACAGAGCCCAAGGGCCAGAACTGTAGTCAGAGTATGCAAGGGCTAAGGCTATACTGAGAGATTTAGGTATTCTTAGTAACCATGATGATTCTGTCTAGCCCACTTTCCTTATGAAACTTACTTTCATTCATTCAGTTTATTAAAGTTTCAGGAGACAGGTGGGTACCCAGCATCAAACTTGGGTCCCAGTGATGCCGACCCCCCTGGTATTCATACCCTTGTGCAGTAGCCTACCAATTTGTGTCATAGTTTTTGTGGCCCAGACACAAAACAGATGGTATGTCTACCCTTCTCAGGGTAGGCCATAAATGGCATTGTGGCATCTCCCTTGCTGTCCTGATTTGCTTGCTTTGAATGAAATTAGCTGTCATGCCCTGAGGAGCTCCTTGAAGGTGACCATGTGGTGAGAAACTAAAGTTTCTATCCAACAGCCATGTGAATGGACCATCTTGGAAGCAGATCTCCAGCCACAATTAAGCCTTCAGAAAACTGTTCCTCACACTGACACTTGTGACTGCAATCCCACGATAGACCTTGAGCCAGAATGATCCTGCTAGGCCATTCCTAGATTTCTAGCCCGTGGAAACTGAGAGATAATTAATTTTTATTGTTTTAAGTCACTAAATTTTGGAGTAATACATTATGCAAGATTAGATAACTAATCCAATAGGCTAGTACATTCAAATCAGTTATATTTCTTTCCATTCAAAGTTGGCTGAGTTAAAAAATTATATTGGTATTTGATTTAATATGCTTTTCCCATTTCCAAATATATTTAAAACATCATACAGTTTTTCTCCTTCATTCTGTGATTTAGATTAATAGATCAGATTAGTAAATTAATGTACTAAAAAAATTAATGTTCTTAAATGGTGCTTATGATTGCACCATTTAAAATTTATTGCTGGATTTGATTTGAAGTTATATTTTACTTGTTTTGCATTTCTATTTCTAGGTAGGATTGAGTACCTATTTTCTTTTCCTTTTAAATTTTTCCTTTCTAAACACATTCTTGCTTAGTTTTATATCAAGATTTTAGTAACTTTCCCTGATGACTTCGTGCATATCATTTTACAAGCATAATGAACTGTACTCTTTAACTCTTCCACTATATTCTCCTTAGCTCCTCTTTCTTTAATACTTTGCCTATGTCTTCTTATCACCTTGACTTTGTTACAGGTGTAAACTGGCAAGTTGGTTTTGTGGGCTAATCAGCCGCTAGTGTGAGGATAATATCCCTGTTGTCAGTCTCAGTAGGTGAATGTGATTTGGAAGAAATATGAACAGAAATGATGGTTTTATCATGTTAACTAAGTGACCTTTGCCAAGACAGTTAACCTCACTGAACCTCAATTTATTCACCTGTAAGTAGGCATAATAATAACTCTTATTGCATATAAAAATGTTCTGCAAGATAATGAATATGGACTTAATTTGTAAGTTGTAAAGCATTGTATATATGCTGGCAAATACTGCCATTAATCTGACATTAGGCATTTAGAAAGGCATTACAGTGGAATAGTTTATGTACTAACTTTTTTTTGTCACTTTGAAAATTTTCCTTTTAGGTAAATTCCTGATTATCTGAGGTGACACGAAATACCAGGGGAAGCATTCAGTTCAGATACGCAGTTAAGCCATGGGGGAGGGAGATAGAGGTTAATCTGGTGACCTACTTGGCTGTCTCGATTAAAAGATCTAATGCATGAACGAAGTATGGGAGAATGAAGAAAAGGGCTGAGAAAGAAGAGAAAGTCAGACTGAATATATATAACATATAATTCCAGTTGAATAGGAGTAGAGGAACATAGTAATGGTGAGTTTGATTTCAATAGCAGCTGCCTAATCATTTACTAGGGTAAAAATAATGTCACTAGCAATTTTTTAAAAAGTGACTTATTTTTAGCAATCTTAAATGCTGATTGATATTTCAAGATGCTGTGTGCTAATAGCCCCTTCCCAGATATACTGATTCCTCTTATAATTTTTCTCCTTTTATCTGTGAATGTGGTCAATGGCATTGTTAGAGTCCATCTGTTCTTGGGATAAATCCTGATCATGACTGGATTATGTGACATTTCCTGCTGGATTGGATTTGGTATGTTTTCTTTTGGATTCAATCAATATGATTTCATCCATACAGAAAATAGTTTTCTTACTCTAAACCTCTCTTCTAATGGTACTTTATATTTCCCTAGGTAACTTTCATTATTAAATCATGACAAATACCTTAAAACTCAATGAAAGCATTGCTATATTCTGCCTTTAGAACTATTAGGTAGGTTTACTAAACAGGTAAATTAGAAAAAATCACAGTATGTAGCATGATTGTACTTGTAGACTAGTGACAGTCGTCATGATGTAAGTGAATTAGGAAATTTTCAGCACTAGTCATTTCTTGTTAAAACTTCAGGAGAGTTCCAATGACTGTCACAGCCTCCTCCTCAGTCAAAAGATTGCACTGCTTACTACTGCCCCCTTGTTTGTGTGGTCAGAGCATCTGACTAATGCAGAATCATTGCTATTCTTACACATATCTGCAACACCTGCCTTCTTGGTTCTATTAACCAGTGTTATAACTTCCCTGAAACACTGTCAACTTGGTCTGATTTATTCCTTCACTTTTCCTAATGGTTCTCTTTATCTTTGTTTGTAAATGCTTGTTTCATTATTTTTACTTAAACATGTTTTCATGAATGTAATTTTCAGGCTTACTCTAAGTACTTGGAAGATCTATACCAATTTTCCTTTTAATCTTCACTTCTCTAGGCAATGATAGAAAATGATTCAGATGTGTGCATGTACTCGAACCACTCTATTAGCACTTAATCTCCAGTGGTGAATAAAACTATGCTAATTTTGCTTTTGTACCAAATGAAATACAGAGGAGTAACAAGATGTTGAAAGTGGGCTTAGTGGTTTTGGGGGGGGAGGACATATGTTAATTGAACATTTTTGTAACTTGCTGGTTCTTTCTGGGCAGCACGTTAGGACTGAGCTACACCATTGTGCATATTGCCAGACATGGGCACCTAGTGACGTTTGCCACTGTTTCCTCAGAGAAAAGTTTTTACCTTAGTTTTAAGGAAAAAAAAGTATCAAAAACATACAATGCATTTTTTGCCTTCATTCAACGGAAACCAACAGAAAAATGAGCAGAACACATATTGTGAATTATGTCCTATGACTCAGACACAGATTGTCACGTAACATCTAGAATTGGCCGATGTTATATGTGAAGCGTTTTGAAATAAGGATGAGGAGGTTTTATGAGGAAGGCACACGATGTGATATGATGGCAGGCCTAAGCCATGGGTACACTGAACTCAGTTAGATGTTCGGTTGTGGATCAATACTCTTAACCAAAATATTTATTTCAGAGGAAAAATGAGAGTTCCAGGCATCTGGACAGACACCAGGCTTTGCAGTGTCATCATAACATGAACTCAATTTGCCTGAGTGGGACATAATATCCAGTCTCTGTGTTAATCAAGCTAAGATTCTAAAAGTCTGGGACAAAAAAAACTATAAAAGTGGTTTGTATAAGAAAAGAAACAATGGTTTAAATTACTTGTAAAAGCCATTGTTATTCATTCAGGGAACTCATGAAAGGTGCATTACTTGACTTTCTGCCAGGTAATGTAAGTTAGGTCTTAGGGGCCATTATGAGGCATCCTACAGGTTGACAGATGGAACTGAGCAGTTTGGTTTTATCTTAGGGCAATTGCACACTTCATTGCTTCCGATATCCAAGTCACACTCTGCATATATTGTTAAATTCCAGGTGTCTTCATGCAAAACCAAAATGGTCTTTGCAACTGTGCACTTTGCAATGACTGATCAATGGTTAAACAGTTTTCAGAAATGCTTTGGAGTTGTGGTATATATATATTTTTAAGTCCTTGTATTGGAAACTCTGCTCAGGGACCAAACAGAATTGTGAGAATATATTCTGGTATTTTTAGTTCTAAATTATAAAATCGTAGCAGATAACGGTGCAGAGCTCACTGGACTAAACTAATATTGGAAGATGAGATCAGTAGTTTTACAGCTATGGGACAAGGGCATATCAATCTACCTACTAATTATAAAGGCAAAGTGTTCCATTGCCCCAGTTTTATCATTTAATGTAGAAATAAGAAGCCTAGTTTCCTTCTTACACATAGTTGTAAGAATGAAATAAGATAGTGAGAACATACAGTCAATACAGACACTTTAGTGCCACCACTAGTCTACAAAGAGAGTCTTGTTACCTCAATTGTTCTATATGATTTAAGGGATTTAAACAACATTTATTTTCTTTTATATACTCATTCTTTTATTTTACCAGTGTAATGATATTTTGGAAATATTTGGAACCAATCTTTATGTCGTGTCTAACAATTAAAATGAAAGACAGGGAAGAATTCTTTTGTTAGGCACCTGACCATTTATATCCTTACAAGGGCAATAGAATTTGAGCTTTCTAAGCACATAGGGTTTTAATATCTAGTAGACATATCGATTTGGGCTACACATTTGAGCATAATTGTCATAACAAAGATAATGATTGAATTAATTATGATAGCGTGCTTCTGTCCTTTACGCTTACCCCAAGCAGTGGGCAGAACCCCAAGAAGCATCCATATATAGAAGTAGAATAAGAAGAGGAAACCATGGAGGTGACTCAGGAAAAGCAGACAGAGAACGAGGAGGATGTGAATAAGTCACAGTGACAGAGAAGCCTGGGGACTTGGATAGTTCAAGGAAATATGGGTGGCCAATGATGCTAAATACTATAGTGAGGCTAACTAAGACATGGACTGGAAATGTCTACTAAATTTATAATTAAAGAAGTTGGTCTCAGCAAGGACAGCTCACAGGGATTTACAGATGTAATTAGAGAGCTTCCAGTGGTGGAAATGATGGGATATGACCATGGTATGGTGGCAGAAGTATGGGATAAAGAGAATAAATAATTAAGCAGATTATTGTATGGGTTATCGACATAGATATTAAAGAAGCCTAGGATGGTATCAGAACTTGGGTGGGGATAATGTCAAAGTAATATGTCAAAGTGTTAGTAGATTAGCAAGGGAAATTGGAATGGCAGAAGAAATCAGCTTGGGAGGAGGGGGCAAGATGGCAAACTAGAGACATTGGTCACCAGATCATTCCAAAATGAAGAAAAAGTTTCAGGTAAAAAAGCACAGCCCAAGGGAAGGTGCCAGAACTTACCCTAACTAGGGATCCTGCGGGATGGAGTTTCAGAGAAGAACGAGGAGGAGCAAGGTTTTGGCAGAGCCTGACTCCTGAGGGATTTGGAGCTCAGTGGAAAGGGTAGGGGGAAGTGCTTACTCCCCCCTTTTCCTGATACTTGTGACATTCTGTCAGCTTCTAGTCTGTTGATCTGTTGGAGAACGCTTCTACTTTGATGAACCCAGTTGCTGCTACTGCTGTTGGTGAACTGAGAGCTCACTCGGCTGCAGACCTGCATAAGGGTTGCTTTCTTCTGCCACAGACTCCAGCTAAGATGATGGCACCATGTTGCCTGTGCTCATGCTGGGTACCTCTGTCCTGCTAGGGAAGCCACAGCCCCTCAGACTTCCTGTCAATCATAAACATCCCCAGCACCCTCTTGGACTGCAACAACCACAAAGGAACAGGGAAACATGGACAGGAGAGCAGCAGTATTCCAGAGTTCTGATCTGTAGGACTGGCTGCCCTAAAGGGACTTTTAGAACTTCTAAACACTTTTTAGGACAAAGGAAGGTGCAATACACTTCTCTACCAGAGAGACCCTGGTGTGTGATCCAGAGTTCTCTGACCCCTCTCAAAGAAGATATGAGTGCAGAGAAGAGCTGGTAGGAGAGGAGCCTGCAGGAGAATGTGCCTACCCCAGAAGAGAAGCAGCTCCAGAGCCTGCGAAGGGACACAGAGAGGGGAGCCTCTCCTCATCCAACCACTCAATGTTGTGAACACAGCTGCATTCTGCTCCCAAGCATGAGCTTCTGGCATGGGTAAACTGTGGGACAGCCAGGTCTAGGTTTGCAGGGGCAAGTTTGCCAGCTCAGTCTCTGTCTTGTCCCCCAAGGAGTCAAGCATATTGTCCAAGAGCCTAGGAACTGGAGATTACCTAACCTAGTCCACCATTGCTGATATCTGAACACTGTCTGAGGAGTCTAAGTCCAACCAACTCAAATTGCCAACAATACCACAGGGAGTGCCTACCTTCCCAAGCCATGCAGAGTATTTCTCTATATATACTGAGCAGCAGAGCTATGGGTGGGGGAAAACAGATGAACCACAAAACTATCTGTTTTGAGCTGAGGAAAGCAGTTCCCAGTGAGAAGGAACCAGCAATAGTCCTCTGAAAAATCAGGCTTTTTGATACCCCAAAGAATCAAACTAGCTATCTGGTGTTAAATTCCAATTAACAGAAAATTTTTGAAAGTTCAGATATGGAATTTTAAATAAGGATTTCAAGTAAGCTCAGTGGAATCCACGAGAAAGTTGAATATTAACACAAAGAAATGATAACAAAAAAATTCAAGATATTCAAAAATTCAGTAAAGAGATATTTAAAAAACTATAACATGACTTTTGGAAATGAAAAAGTCATTTTGGGAATTTCAAAATACATTGTACAACAGATTAGATCATGCAGAAGTAGAATCTTTAGAGCTTGAAGACAAGGCTTTCAAATTAGCCAGTTAGCCAAAATAAAAAAAGAAGAAAGAGAAGGGAGTCTCTAAGAAATATAGGATTAAGTAAAGGACAAAACATAAGAATTATAGATATCCTCCAGGGAGAAAAAAGAAAAGCAAAAGCACAGAAAACCTATTTGAGGAATTAATGGACAAAATCTTTCCTGTCTTGCTAGAGATTAGACAGCTAGATATAAGAAAATCATTAAACTCCTGGAGAAGTCATTGCAAATAGGACATCACTACAGTACAGAGTGATAAATGTGGCCAGAATCAAAAGGGAAGGAACTATTAGATGAAAGCAGCAAGTAACTTTCAAAGGGAAAATCCTTATAAGCCAAAAGGGATTGGAGTACCTTCTTTAGTATTTTTAAACAGTGTGACTATCAGCCAAGAGTTTTATATTCTGCAAAACTGTTTCATAAGTGAAGGAGAAATAAAATCTCTCTCAGGTAAGCAAACATTAAGGGAATTTCTCACCCCTAGACAAATTCCTTTAATGTTTACTGACAAGAAGTGCTCGAAAGTGCTATAAACACTGAAAAGAAGAACTGATATTCACCATTGTAAAAACACTCTAAGATAAGGACTCATAGCTCCTGTAAAATAGTAATACAAGGGAGAAGAGCAAATAGGAAACAATCAGCAGGATGACTGGAAGAGAGCCGGACTTACCAATAGTAACATTGAATGTAAATGACCTAAAGGCCCCACTTGATATAGATTGACAAATATAACCCAAATATGTCTCCAAGAAATGTGATTAAACCATAAAGAGTCATATAGAGTCAAGGCAAAGAGGAAGAAAAAATATTTCACACAAATGGAAATCGCAATAAAGCAGGAATAGTTACTCTCGTTTTAAATAAAATAGACTTTAATGATAGGAAAAAAAACATAAATGATCATTATATATGATAAAAGTTCACTTCAACAAGAACATATAACAATTCTAAACATATATGCACACAACTGAAGAGCTCCAAGATTCATAAAATAAACATGACTTGACTAAGAAATGAAACAACATAACAGTGGTAGGAAATTTCGATACTCACCTGACAGTATTAGATAGATAATTGAGATTGAAAATCAATGAAGAAGCACTGGACTTTCAAATGGACTCTAGAAGAAATGGGCCCACAGTCATTTACATAGCGTTTTATCCGTCCACCACAAAATATACATTCTTCTTCATCAGCACATGGAACATTTTTTAAGGTAGACCATATAGTAGGCCACAAAACAAGTTTTAACAAATTAAAATAAAAATAGATTGGGCGTTTTTCTTGGCATTGATTTCTAGTTTTATTCCATTGGGATTCCCCAAACAATACAAATACATAGAAGTTATAAAACCTACTTCTGAAGCATCTTTGAGTTAAAACAAAATTAAGAGGGAAATTGTAGGGATCACGGCAAAACCTGCCCTTTTCCCTTGATTGGTTCACTGAAAGATCAACTCACAATTACAGTAGATTCATAAGAGAAAGATTTATTTCCAAATACCATACATGGGGGCAACTGCAAGAATGATTACCCAGTTTTTTCTCGGTGATGGTCAGAGACTTTTATAGATGCCTTTTAGAAGGGAGGGGGGAGAATGTGGAAAGTATAGATGCAGCAAGTGTTTGCTCGGGGGGACGTGTGTAGAGGGGCGAAACAGATTGATTTGTAGTTTAACCTGAACGACAGGTCTATTAGCATGAAATAAGGCAGTCAGCAGCCCCTCTTTGATTCTCAATCAGGTTACCCAGGTTTTATGTAGATAGAGGAAAGACCTCCTTTATTGTTTCCTGATCACGAATTAATCACGATTAATTTGAAATATTCTTTATACCAAGGAGTTATATTTTGGGGCAAAATTTCCTTAGCTCCTTCAAAACGAAAAAAAAAATAACTTTTGAATGGAATGACAATGGTGACACAAGCTACCATAATCTCTAGGACACAGAAAAAGCAGTGCTAAAAGAGAAATTTATAGCACTAAATACATCAACAAGACCAAGATCACAACTTAATCATCTAATGTCATATCTCGGGGAATTATCAATATAAGAATAAACCAAATTCAAAGCTAGGAGAAGATAGGAAATAACAAGGATCAGAGCAGAACTAAATAAAATTGAAACCCAAAACAACAGGGGATCAGTAAAAAGAAATATTTCTTTGAAAACATAAACCAAATCAATAGATCATTACCTAGACTAACCAGGAAAAGAGGAGAGAGGTTTTATACAATGTCAATTAGAAATGTAAAAGGACATATTACAGCTGACTCCATAAAAGTACAAATGACTATATGCCATGAACACCTCTTTCCATACAAAGCAGACAACATAGAGGAAATGGATAAATATTTGGAAACACACAACCTCCCAATCTTCAATTATGAAGAAGTAGAAACCCGAAATGGATAAATAATGAGTGGCAAGATTGAAGGAGGATTAACAATTCTTCCTAGGAAAAAATACCCATGACCAGATAGGTTCACAACTGAATTTTACCAGGCCCACAATGAAGCCGTATGTATCCTACTGAGACTTTCCATACGTTGAGAAGGAGAAATTCCTCCTTAATAATTTCTATGAAGCTAGTGTTACTGTGATTCAAAAACCAGGAAAGGACACAACAAAATATTAAACTAAATATCAATCCTTATGAACATGGATTCATAAGAAAATATTAGCAACTGAATTCAAAAGTATATTGAAAAAATAATTCGCCACAATCAAGTGGGTTTCACCTGAGAGATGCAAGGATTGTCCAAAATACACAACAAATCAAGAAACATAATTTGCCACATAAACAGAATTTAAAAAAGGCCATATAAACTTAAAATATGAAGAAAATGCATTCAGTTAAACCCAGCACTCCTTCATGATAAAAAGCCTTAAAAAAGGCAGCGCCTTTGGCTCAAAAGAGTAGGGCACCAACCCCATATGCCGGAGGTGGTGGGTTCAAACCCAGCCCTGGCCAAAAACTGCAAAAAAATAAAAAATAAAAAATCCTTAAAAAACTGTTCATAGAAGGAGCACACCTCAAAATAATAACAGCCAATATGACAGACCTCTAGTCACATCATATCCCTATGGAGTGAAATAAAGAATAGCCACTTTTACCACTTTTGTTCAAAATAGTACTGCAGGTCCTAGCCAGAGCAATAAGGCAAGAAGAAATAAAGATCATCCAAATCAGAAAAAAGGAGGTCAAACTATCCTATTTTGACAATGATAGCATCTTAGATGCAGAAAACCCCTGAGACTCCTCCAGAAGACTCCATGAATTAGTAAATAGGTTCAGTAAAGCTTCAATTTACAAATTCAATGTACACAAGTCAGTAGCATTTCAGTGTACTAATAGCCAAGCTGAAAATCAAATCAGTAACACTATACCATTTAAAATAGCTGCAAAAAAAATTTATATGCCTAGGAATATAGTTAACTAAGGAGGTAATTGTATGATTTCTTTTCTGAATGTATTTATCTTTGTTCATTCTTTTCGAGGTTTTTGTTTCTAGTCCTTATCTTAAACACTGTTATTGTTATAAATTTAAAGCCTTTTTAATTCCGTGAAGGCAAAAAGTGGAAACCTAATAAACACCTGTATACGTTAAAAAAAAAAAAAAAAAAGGGAGGTAAAAGATCTATTAGAATATTAGATCTGCTTCCTATCAGTTGAATCTGCATTTATTTATTTTCTTGTTTTTGCCCCTTCCTGAAATCTTTTCCTTTCTTCTTGTCTCTTATTTTTAGAGATTCATCCCTTGTCTCCTTGGGTCCTCATCTTTTCCATCATCCTCCAACTTTTTTTTTTAAATCTCAGAATGCTGTACCCCATTAGATTATATTAATAAAAAAAATTAAAGCTACCCTTGTGATGTGAACTACCTATTAAAAAGTTTTACTATTTTTTCTATAAATTTTAGGAAATACTATATATATGCCCATATTCTATGGAATATCACACCCATTATTTAGGAGAAAAGGGAATTTTTATGTATAAAACACAAAGGTAGATAACAATTTCCAAACACCCTTAGATTAGTTACCCAAATATGCATTTCTTACCACTGAAAATGAAAGTGGCAAATTTCTGTATCTCAGGTTGTCAGGGACAGGGACACATATGAATAAATGAGCTAATTTTAAAATAAGGAAAAGGGAAAGTATTTTTTTCAGTATTATCAACTGTCTGTTGACTATTTCACAGGTTATTTTATACACATTATAAAATTTAGTCCTTAAAATTAATCTGACATTTTTTGCTTTTGGTGCCTAACATCTGAAGAAATTAAACAACTTGTTCCAAGGCAAAATTTAATGCTTCATTTCTAAACCAGAACTGAGAGACTCAAAAATTCACATTTTTTGTTATATCAGCTTTTCCTAATGAGTGTTATGTGGAACACTGTTCTGGTGACATATTTCACCAAAAACAAGGGTTTCTGCCTAATTAGGATTGAGAACTTCTGCAGTTAAGGAGATGGATTAATCTTGTTTAACCAGAATGACCTCAAACTTTTTACTATGGGAACTTTCTGTTAACTTTCTTTATTAACTCTACATTAATGCTATGCAGTTAATTATTTCTTTATTAACTCTATACAGTTAATGTTTTCCTGCTATAGGAATGTTTTCCTACTATGTGAACTTTTTTGGTTCATCTGGGCCTGGTTTTATTATATTTCTTCAATGCATAGCTGGGCATTGTTTTCACATGAAGCCCCCAGTCAATAAATCCCAAGAATTTGGAAATCATGTTGTAGTAGATTAAAAATGTGGTCGCAGATTCACCACAGCTCTTTTATCAGAGGGTAGAATGATTTTACTATCCTTTGGATCTGAAATGACTTTGTGACTTACTTTACCTAATGGAATGTGATGTCCGTGACATTAGACAAGGTCTATCTATACATTGTCACAGAAGAAGGAACCTGGTTTCACCTCTTACAGGATGGGAGGCCTTGAGGATGAAAATGACGAGTCACCTACCTGACAGCCAGCACCACTGCTAGGCCTTGCCACAGAATCAGGCCTCCAACTGAATATAGCTCTATGAGTGAATCAGGTAAAAACTATAGAACAGAGAATTTATGAGAACTAATAAACAATTGTTTTTTAGCCCCTAAGTTGGGCTGATCTGTTACTTAGAGTTAACTAATGCACATGAAAACAATACTTGGTAAGTTGTGAATGTTGACACTTCCAGGTGTATGTAGTGCCAGGTTGTAAGAATTACTGGCATTTTTGAGTAAGTATTTCATCTTGTTGAAATTAAAATTTAAGGCATTATATGTGCTGTATGCTGGAAGACAATTCTCTAGGGATCTCACATTCCTATGTGTCTTGAGAGCAGAAGACAATAGCTTTTTTATTTTCATAGCTGACTTTTCAAAGATGTTTGGCCCCCAAATCTCACGTTGAGATTAGATCCCCTGTATTGAATGTGGGGCCTGGTGGGAGGTGTTTGGGTCATGAAGGTGGATCCCCTGTTCGTGGCTTGGTGCCCTCCCTACAATAATGAGCTGAGTTTTTGCTATGTTCATTCATGCAAGAACTGGTTGTTTGAAGGAGCCTGGGACCACCTCCTTCCTCTTGCTCCTTCTCTCCCCAGTGACAGGCCTGCTCCCCTCACCTCCCACCTTGATTGGAAGCTCCTTGATTGGAAACTTGTATAGCCGCAGAGCCATGAGCCAAATAAACCTCTTCTCTTATAAATTACCCAGCCTCAGACATCCCTTTACAGCAGTGCAAAATGAACTCATACTGTTGTATAATGGACATTGTTGGAAGATAGAGATAGTATCTCCTTACCAGGCAGGAGGCAGATTTGTTTTTGTCCAGAGCCTTAAAGATAATGTCTCCTTCTGAAGCAAAGTTTAAGCTGCTTTGCTTAGAGTACTCTGATAAAAGGTTAGGTCTTCCCACATTCAGAGTGTCTGAGTTCTGACCCACTGTGTGAGCAGCATCTACCAGAACTCCTTGGAACCTAGAGGCCAATGGGAATGATGGCAAACAGGGATCTCAGGCTTCCTCATGTTCTGTGAGTTCTTTTTTTTTTAGAGACAGAGTCTCACTTTATCGCCCTCGGTAGAATGCTGTGGCATCACAGCTCACAGCAACCTCCAACAGGGCTTGGGCGATTCTCTCCCCTCAGCCTCCCAAGTAGCTGGGACTACAGTTGTTCGCCACAGTGCCCTGCTATTTCTTTTTGCTGCAGTTTGGCTAGGGCCGAGTTCGAACCTACCACCCTTGGTATATGGGCCGGTGCCTTACCCACTGAAGCACAGGTGCTGCCCGTTCTGTGAGTTCTTAAGTCCTTTGTTTCTGACCTTGTTATCTCTTCTCTTCTGTCACCACCAGTGAAACTGTACCAGGCTCACTTGTTAGGTTACAAGATGGGGAAACCTCAGACCCTTCATTGTTCTTGACGTTATCTGCTTTGAACTTAAAGTAGTATAACAGATATTTTATAAAAATTACATGAGCCTCTGAAGTTTTCAGGTACAGATTTATGAGAGAATCTGTTTATACCTTCTAAAATGTGTGTTATTCATAAGAAGCTATATGTTGGACTCTCATAAATTCACTTATTAGGTTCATTAAAAGTTACATTTAAGAAGAGTTTTAAAATTGCAGTTATAATCATATATTTAAATAAATGGAACATGTTAATAATTAATGACTATTAATTTCTTAAATAACAGTATATATTTTGTTTTAATAACTATTTAATATCCTTTATATTGCTCTCCCATTATATTTTCTATTTTTATGTATTTATTATTTCTCTGTCCCTTGCCTCTTTTTTCTTCTTTTTTTTTCTTGTGGAGACAGCGTCTCACTTTGTCACCCTTGGTAGAGTGCTGTGGTGTCACAGCTCACAGCAACCTCCAACTTCTGGGCTTAGGTGATTCTCTTGCCTCAGCCTCCTGCGTAGCTGGGACTACAGGCGCCCACCACAACGCCCAGCTATTTTTTGATGCAGTTTGGCTGGGGCCGGGTTTGAACCCACCACCCTCGGTATATGGGGCTGGCGCCCTACTCGCTGAGCCACAGGTGCCGCCCCTTTTTTCATTTAATCATGCTAGTGGTTTATTTAGTTTATTATTGTATGTTCAGAAAAGAAACTCAGCTACTAGATTTATTAATTATTACTTATTAATCTTTTTCTGATTTATAGTTAATAAATTTCTGGCCTTATTAATCCGTTCCTTCTGCTTTCCTTAAGGTATTTTTTTTGTATGTACAGCTTTTTGAGATGAGGTTAAATGATTAATTTACTAATTTTCACTTTTATTTGATGCTTACTATTACAAATCTTGCTGTGTTCTAAAAGCTCAGATATGTGGTATTTATTTTGTATTTTTTAGTTCTGGTTGTAATTTTTTCTTCAGCTAAACAGTTAGGAAGATAAATCTTTCATCCTTAGTTTTTTTTTTTTCTTCTGCATTCTATTTTTTTTGAGTCAGAGTCTCACTATGTCACCCTGGGTAGAGTTCCATGGCGTCATAGCTCACAGCAACATCCACCTCTTGGGTTTGAGCAATCCTCTTGCTTCAGCCTCCTGAATAGCTGGGACTATAGGCACCTGCCACGATGCCTGGCTGGTTTTAGTAGAGACAGGAACTCACTTTTGCTCAAGCTGATCTTAAACTCCTGAGCTCCAGCAATCCACCTGCCTTGGCCTCTCAGAGTGCTAGGATTACAGGCATGAGCCACACCCAGCTCTCTTTGTATTATTAGAGTCAGCACATTGTGATCAGAGAATAGTTTGTATAGGTTATAAATTTTGAAATTGTTAGAAATTTTCTTTGTGCCTAGTGTAAATTCCAAGATCCAATTTTGAAATGACTATGGAGGCTCTTTCAATTGTGCATTGTGTCTTCAATGCAAAACTTTTAAATGCAGCTTCTTATATGGGCTAGGTAGGACTTGAATGTAAGGACAAAGAGTATGGAAATATCAAGAATGTGTACTAGGTTTCTGACTTATGCAAAATGGCGAAATGCTCAAAATGGCAGCAATAATTTTTGAATTTTCCTGTTAAGAATTGGAACACTAAACAACTTTAATATCATTTGCTTAAAAATCTTAATGCAGAAAAGCCTTAGATTAGTGCTTGTATTATTCATTTGGAATATATAATTATATGAGAAAACTGTTTAAAATATTTAATTCCTTATTAAATATTTTTGATAATAAAAATATTATTTTATTTAGTGGATCCAGGCCTGAATCGCAGGCTTCCTGATGTTCTGTGAGT
Organism: Perodicticus potto; assembly: GCA_963574655.1. Lineage (NCBI taxonomy): Eukaryota > Metazoa > Chordata > Mammalia > Primates > Lorisidae > Perodicticus > Perodicticus potto. The sequence continues at coordinate 29,601 of CAUYRH010168849.1, forward strand.
TGTTTTTTTAGAGACTCTGTAGAGTGCTGTGGCGTCACAGCTCACAGCAACCTCCAACTCCTGAGCTTAGGCAATTCTCTTGCCTCAGCATCCCAAGTTGCTGGGACTAGAGGTGTCCACCACAATACTCAGCTATTTTTTTTTGTTGCAGTCTGGCTGGGGCTGGGTTTGAACCCGCCACTCTCGGTATATGGGGCCAGTGCCCTACTCACTGAGCCATAGGGGCCACCCGTTCTGTGAGTTCTTAAGTCTTTTGTTTCTGACCTAGTTATCTATTCTCTTCTGTCACCACCAGTGACAGAAAAATGTTTGGCCTTTTTTTTTTTTTAACCTCTCATCAGCCCTTTGCAGTTTTGATTTTCAGAACTTGGAATCTACCAACATTTTATGTGATTTGGGCTGTTATAACACTGGAGCTAGGGGTGAATCATAGAATAAGAGTCAGTCTTATCATGACTTCTGCTGCCTGTAATGAGTATTCCAGAGAAAATTATACGTAATGTGTTTATGAAGTGATGAACATGCACATGCTCTTGGCATTGTGCTAACTGCATCCACGCCTTATTGATAACAACCTCACGAGTTAAGCATTATTGTTATGAAGTTAAAGGAAGAGAGAACTGAGACTTGGAGAGATTAATGACTGTGGCCAATGTCACACAGCTGGAACAGTGAAACAGAGATTTGGACTCAGATGTTGAGGCCCTAGAATCATATTTATACCATTACACAGAATTGTCATGTATGTGCCACCACTGAGAAAGGACACCAATGTCCTGGCCCAAGACTCCTCCCTGGACCTTCCTGCAGGCTTATCCTTGGAGCTAGGGAGATCTGGATTTGAATTCCAGCTTCCTGATCTGTAGCCCTGGAGGAAGTTACACTTCCCAGGTCATTTGGAAGGTTCAACGCTTTGAAAGCTGGGACTCTGGCCTATGCATGATGTCCTCCCTTTTTTGAATTTAGGCCTTTTGAATAAACACTCTGGGGAGTGAGACATGAATATTGATAACTTAACTTAATCATAGAAACAAATTCCCTTACCTAATTAGCAGTTTTGGGCTTTTGCTGTTTATTATTTCTTAGAAACACTAGTGGGGGAAGTTCTGTGTAGTGGTGTGGATATGGAAGCCAGGGTCCCCAACAGCTGAGCTCAAGGCCCTGTTTCATTGTTTCAGTTGTGTGACATTGGCCATGGTCATTAATCTCTCCAAGCTTCGGTCCTTTTTCCTCTTAAAACTGGAATAATACTAATGCCTGACTCCCAAGGCTGTTGGGAGGGATGAAGTCTGTGAAGCATGGAAGCAGTTAGCCCTGTGCCAAGGGCATGTGCACTGTTATCACTTCCTGAGTGTTCTACATGGAATTTCCTCTGCAAACACTCATTGTTAAAGGCTGAAAACAGCCTGCATTAGACTTAAGGGGAAATGGTACAGGATGGTCGGAGATTGTTTTTGCTTCTATGTTGGTGATTAATATTTAAGGTAAAGAATATTGAAAGATAGAAGTAAAACTCTTGATTAAATGATCATCCAAGTCTTTCTGAATGAGACGTCACAGTAGCTTCACAGTACTTTCCTCGTATTAAAAAATATAGATTTATTCTATAAAACCTAAGCATTTATAGAAAAAGGCTGTAAATAGAGTAGAAAAATTAGAAAGAAGAAAAAATTGGCAACTCAGTTGTAGCTGAGTTGGTGGCAATAGCTGACCCTTGCAGGGCGCCCTTTCTGACTGTTGCTGGCTAGTGCTGGCTTTTTTCAGGAAACTGCAGGGAACTTCTGGCTTGAATTAAAATGTGTAAGTGTCAGCATGGAGGCTTTCTCTGAAAGGGACCTTTGGGTTCCTGCTGTTATAAACCCTAGATGCCTCAGGCTATTTGAATGGCCCATCACAGGGAATAGGTCCTCTTTCCAAAGATGACAAAAATGCACTCTTTTCTTTAAATAGACATAGCAGGTTTATGTGAAGCCATTTATCAAAGCCTCCTGGACTATGAACACCAGGGTTGCCCTGTGTCAGTACTGTGAAAGGATCCTCTGGATGCTGTAAGGATAAAAGCCCCCTTTCGCTGTGAGACTGCTCAGCATGACCCCAATCCTGGTGTTGCAATCTTCCTTATGTAATAGATCATAAAAACAAGAATAAAGGCAAAGATGATGTGTACACAACACCTCACATCTTATCTCTCTAAAGAGGGCAGCTTTTCCTTTTTAAGGTGAAGTTCCTGAGGTCTGGGAGGTAACTGAGGATGGAGCCCCCTAGTGGTGGGGACAATGTTTGATGTCAGTTTCATAACTGAATTCATTCTTTTACAATTAAGTGTTGTCAGAAAACAGAACAGGAAAACAACCTGTGTATGGGCAAACCTTCCTATTTTCATATCTTAATTTTTTTTCTTAAATCTGTTGCAAATATAAAAGTTTGTCTAACTGAAATTTATTGCCATAAACCCTACCAATAAACTCTTGGGCTGCAAAGTTCCTTGATTTAGTCTAAACCTACTGACGTTCTGTAAGAGGGCTTGATTAAACTGATACAGCAAGAATTTAACTTCCAAGGAAGCATTTTCTATTTACTTTGGCAGGACATGAGGGAGAAACAAATTCCTAAGTCTTGGCTGTAGGGAGTCGCGATGTAACTTCACCAGCTCTGAGTAGTTTAGATTCTTTTGGGAATGTGAGGAGAGTTATGGTCCCTCCTTCAAAAGAAGTGATTATTCCAACTTGTGTATCAATTTATGTATCTGTGCTTTGTGCTTTCCTCTTATATCTATAGTCCTTTTCTCCAATCATAATCCTCAGTAAAAGAGAGAGGAGCTACTCTGGGAGAACTCTGGGATTAGCGCTGGATGGCAGAACAAACTATAAGATTTGGCCATTTGGCAAACTCATGAAAAAAATGCTCATCACCCCTAATCACCAGAGAAATGCAAGTCAAAACCATCTTGAGTTGTCACCTACCCCCAGTGAGAATGGTCACATCACAAATTCCCAAAGCTGCAGATGCTGGTGTGGGTGCAGAGAAAAGGGAACACTTCTATATGTTGGTGGGACTGCAAACTATAGAAGTTCATAGAATCTTCAAAGAACTAAAAGATTTGATCCCATAATCCCATTACTAGATATATAACCAGAAGAAAAAAATAATAATTTCACCATAAGGACATTTGCACTAGAATGTTAATCAGAGCTCAATTCACAATGGCCAAGATGTAGAAACAACCCAAGTTGCCCATCCACCCAGGAATGAGTAAATAAACTTCAGTATATGTATACCATGGAATACTATTCTGCCAAAAAAAGGATAGAGACTTACATCTTTTTTATTAACCTGGATAGATTTGGAGAACATCCTCCTAAGTAAAGTATCATAAGAATGGAAAAGCAGGTATCCAGTGTACCCAACATGAAGTACTTTATACCACTAATACAAAGGCAGTAGGTGAACAACTACACACCCACACAAGAGAAAAACACAACTAAATTCAAGCAGGAGGAGGAAGAGGAGGGAGAGGGAAGGAGGGAGGGAAATTGGTGTGCTCTTCCCTGTCGGGAGCGATGTAGGGGCAAGAGCACATCTCCTGGGTGAAGGGCTCTACTACAACTTGGACTTTGACAAAAACAAACAGTGTCATCTAATTGTTTGTACCTTATGTCAATATGAAATTAAAAAAAAAAGGATTTGTCCATTTAATAGATTTGAGAAACAGTGTTGTGGAAGAAGCCTCCAAAGAGATACCAATAGGAATTAGTTTGGCAACCGCTTGCAGCGAGAAACTCTCAGCACTTTGGAGGAAAGAGATGTCAAAAACGAGTAGGGCTGCTGGGGATAGTCACATCGTGCTTGTTGAACCACACACACAGAGGGCAGGTTCAACCTCAGGCCACAAAGTCAGCTGAACAGTAAATTTAATTTTTCTACAACTGAATGTAATTTGTATTGTGAGCTCTTATTTTTCTGGTTAGTGGAAGTTAAATCACAATCAATTGGGATTTTGCTTCCTTCCTCCATAAGTTTGTGCTTATAGAGTGTGCGAGGTAGTGTAGATGGGAGCAGAGCACCTGTTCCCAGGTGTCCACACCTGAGTGGGGGTGGGGACATGGATGGTGATGGGACGATGAGAGGAGCGGAGCTGCTTCCCCAGAAATCACCAAGAATGCAAAGCACGCCAGCTAGTTTGTTAGAGTGTTATCTCATGATACATTAACAGTTTAAAAACATGTGATCATGAATAGTTTTCATATGAAAATCTAGATATCTGACTTTTCTTGAAAAATCAGAGTGGTAACACTGGTTTTATATTCTTGCTGTTCTCGTGTATTTCTGAATCTACTAATATCTGTAAATGACCAGACTCTGAGGTTTGATTTTGCTACATATGATGTAAAAGAAGAGTCTTGGATTGGTTTTGATGGAAAGATAGGATATTTAAAACAAAAATGAAAGAATATTAAAAAAAGACATTTAACCAGGTGAAGGAGGAGGATACAGCAGGTATCTGATGTGAAGTGATAGTAAAAATTAATTATGGGGCAAGTTTAGGGAAAAGTGGGTAGGACATGAAATTGCAGAAATAAGTAGGGACACACTGGTAATTGGAGACTTTGTCCTGGGAACTATAGAAAGTCATGGATGAATTTTAATTGATATGTTAATGAATGTTTTGGTAAGCTTATTATGACATGCCATGTAGAACAGATGGGAAAAAAATGGTACCGAATGAGTTGGAAATGAGTTAAACATTGAATTAGACTAGACAATTGTCTTGATTAGCTTAGCTGCTTTTGTGAGTAGATAGTGAGATAAAAATTTTATCTCAATGTCTAAAATGACATTTTAGATAGTTAGAAGCTTTTAGTTTATGCGCTTCTGCTGCTTTTTGGAGGGGCTAACATTCATTAGGTGGCTGGTCAATAGTTGCCATCAACTTTTGTGTGCATTATTTTGGTTTTGTTTCTTTAAACCTTGCATTTCATTTTGTTGAATGCACGAGGCTTGAGTTTAGTGACTGTAATACAAAGAGCAGAGTAGACTGTAAGCTCTGGTGAGACTGCTGTTGCCACCAAGGTCAACTTTCAAATGGCATCCTCTACAGTGTGGCATGGACGTCCACTGAGCACCAGTGGCCTTGAACCCCACTCCGACGAGGACCGTTACCTTCTACTGACATGAACTTGACTACTGTGGAGTTGCCATTTAGTCAACACAGAAGCAGCATGGTCCTTAGACACCGTTTTCTTCTTGCTGTGTGTGTATGTCTAGAACTGTTAAGTTTTAGTTTTTTTTTTTTATCTGAACTGCACAAAGTGTTATTTAACAATGATACTTTTATTTTTAAGCCAACATTTATTATCTTACCAGTTGCTTGGTGTATCTGATCTGTCAGAAAAAAACCCTAAGGATGTTTTAGTAACAATACAATGTTCACTATCAATTATAATACACTGAAATTAGTTACAATAGCTATGATTTACTGAGCATTTACTACATGTAGTATGTGCCACATCTGCTGCTATAGATTTGATCCAGACCTTTTAAAACTATACAGCAATACTATAAGAAAGACACGCTTATTTTATGAATGAGAAAACTAACTAAGGTCCAGAGAGACTGAGAAATTATTCATGTTAACTGCAGCACTAGATAGCACAGCTGTTTAGGCTATTACTTTTTGTCTTGGTGGTTTCACAGATATAAAAGCAATGTGAGAATTAGAATAAACAAAAGCTGCAATGACAATAAACTGTTTTTTATTTAATGATAGGTCCATCAGGCAGTATGAAGCCTAATCCTGGGCAAATATCTTTTAAGGATAAATTATAGAAATATTTGCTTTGTTTTATGGGAAGATGATTTTACTAGCCTGGTATTAGCAGGCCAGGCATGATATTAAATTAATTTTTTGAAGTGGTGATAGGTTTTTGCTGACTAAGCCACATTCTGATCTTAGGATTCACTTTGCGGCAGGTGGATACACATCTTCAAGGTGGCTGTTACTTCTGAGATTCCAGGATTGCAAGGTGATACCATTACCTTGTTAACCTGAATTGTCAAAATGACTATTTTTCTAGTTAGCAAGGTTTAAAACACTAATGGAAGTTTTCTTTGGTAATTTATTTAAAATTATTACATGCTTTGCTAAGACAAATGCTATCGTTTTTTAAGTATCAATTTGCCATTAGTCATTAGGAGAATGATTTTCTCCTTAAGCATTAAAAACATACTCTTATCTGACAATTTGTGGACTCCGAGAAGCGTCTTGTGGAGCTCAGAAGAATTTTTAATCATTCAAGTACTTTCTGGTATGTTTAACCCAGTGTTTGTAAAATCAATAAGTAATGTTAATTTGAATAATTTTAGTAGGCTACTTGATGTCAAAGAATAAATTTTAGAAGTTTTTTTATCAAAGAATCTCATGATAAAAGACATTGAAATATTCCTTTGTTCAGGGTATTATAACTAAATTACTATAGACTGGGTGGCTTAAACAGAACACATGTAGTTTTCACAGTTCTAAAGGGTGATAGTCCAACTGAACGCACTGGCAGGTCTAGTGTCCAGTGAAGCCCACTTCCTGGTTTACAGTGGCCATCTTGGCTCTCACGTGACTCTAGTTTCTCCTCCCCTATAAATGCATTAGTCCCATTCACGAGGGCTCCATATAACCTTCCAGAGGCTCCACGTTTAAATACCATTATATTGGAGAGTTAGGCTTCAGCATATAAATTTTGGGGAGACACCTTCGGTCTGTAGCAATTTCCTTTATACCATAAGCTATTGTTACGACATAGACCCAAGAATGGATATTTAGAAATGTAAGGAGTTGAATGTAACTATTTTATTTTATGGAGTAATATAGTAGAGCTTCTGTATAATGAGACCTTTGTAAATTTGTTAGGCTGTTGGTTTTACACATTTAAGGAAAAAGTTTCAAGTAACTATCTTGTCACATGTAAATAGGAGGAATATAATGTCTCAGATCATTAAATTACAATACATCGATTTTCAAATGTGAGATGAGTTATAATTAATATCAAGAAAATTATCAGAAAAGTTTGTTACCTTCTTAAGTCTTGGTTTATAATATACTCAAACATTTGCTCTTATGAAAATATTATTAATGAATTTTTAAAGTAATATGATTAGAATATACTTCATTACTTTTTAAAGGTTTGAGTTTGACACTTTGGGTGCTCTGATTTGAAGGCCTTTTTTTAAAACAGTTTATTTTCAAACATAATTTAGTAGTAGTAACAACACACAGAAATTGAAATGAAAGAAGTACATTGTTGGCTACATTTATCAAATAATGTCAGTTTAATATCAGTTACACAAAGATTTTATGAAAAGTTGGCCAGCAAATTTTTTATGTTTTCTTATATCAGTTTTTTTAATTTTCACAATAAAATTTATCTAAAACAAACAAACAAGGAAAACCTCACTCATTGCTGAGGTCTTCCCAGTTTGAATGGTCCACTTTTCCGAAAGAAGTCACAAGAGAACACTATTAATTCAGTTTTGTCTTGACCACAGCAATGAGAAATCTAAGTCCTTAGCACAGGGGCATACATTTACTAAGGGAAAACCAAATAAACAACATATTGTTTTTGCAAACATTGGAAGGTAAGTGGGTTGTATGGGGAAGTAAAAATTGATGCAAACCTCTGTATTATCTTTTTGTCACATGCATTAAAAATCCGAACATAATTTGATCAGGTCCCATTCATTTATTTTTGTTGTTGCTATGATTTCTTTGGGGGGTTTCTTCATGAATTATTTGTGTAGGCTGATATCTACAAGTTTTCCTAACATTTTCCCTAGAATTCCTTAGTTTCCTGCCTTAAGTTTAAGTCTTTTATCTACTAAGAGGTGTGAATCCTGTTTCAATCATTGAACATGTAGCTATCCAGTTTTCCCAGCACCATTTATTGAACAGGTATTCTATTCCGAAGTGTATGTTTTGATCTGTTTCGTCAAAAATCAGATGAGTGTATAAGGATGGTTTCTTCTCTGGGTTCTTTGTTCTGATCCATAGGTCTATGTCTCCTATTTTGGTGATAGAGCCATACTGTTTTAGTTATTATAGCCTTGTAGTCTGGTAAAGTGATGCCTCCCACTTTGATCTTATTACATAAGGTTTCAGTGGCTATTTGGGGTCTTTTCTGGTTCCATATGAAGCATAGAACTATTTTTTCTAGATCCATAAAAGTGTTGTTGGTATTTTAATGGAAATACCATTGGGTAGTATAGCCATTTTAAATGTAAAAGCTTCTGCACGGCCAAGGACACAATCAAAAAAGCAAATAGGTAACCTACAGCGTGGGAAAAAATATTCACATGCTATCTATATCTGATAAAGGACTGATAACCAGAATCTACAAAGAACTCAAGCAAATCACCAAGAAACAACCAAACGACCCCATTAAAAAGTAGTCAAAAGACATGAACAGAAACTTTTCAAAGGATAATGTACTAATCACCAATAAACTCATGAAAAAATGCTTGGCATCTCTAATTGTTAAGGAAATGCAAATCAAAACCCCAAATGAGATATGACCTAACACCAATGAGAATACCTTGTAATAAAGAGCCCTCAAACAATAGATGCTGGTATGGATGTGGAGAGAAAAGAACTCTTGTACACCACTGGTATAATTGTGAGACTGAAAACGAGTACAACCTCTATGGAAATTGTATGGAGATACCTCAAAGACTTATAGTAGACCTACCACTTGATCTAGCAATCCCACCTCTGGGTATGTACCCAAAGGAAAAAAGGTCATTTTATAAAAAGGACACCTGCACTCAAATGTTTACATTAGCACAATTCACAATTGCAAAGATGTAGAACCAACCCAAGGGCCCACCAGTACATGAATGGATAAATAAAATGTGGTGTCTGAACACTGTGGAGTACTACTTAGCCATAAAAAAATGGTGATCTAGTATATTTTGTGACAATCTGATAGACCTGAAAACCATCTTTCTAAGTAAAACATCACAAGAATGGACAAAACCCCACATGTATGCAAAACCTAACTGGAACTAATTGATCAATATGTAAGTGCACATAGGGAAGCAAATGTCAATGAAAATTATGATGGGAGGAAGAGTTAGGGGATGGGTAAACACATACCTACTCGGTGCAGGAAATACTATCTGAGTGAAAGGCACCCTTAACAACTTTGATTCTGTTCAAAAACAAAGTATGTAAACAGAACGTGCACTCCCTAATATTCTGATATAAAAATAAATCTAAAAGTAGTTACATTCTTTGACACAGCCATTACACTCATATGGATTTATGTTTAGGAACCAGAGGAATATATGCATTGACATTCATCTGAGGACATTTATGAATTTTTTTATAATATTGAAAAGGTAGAAGTAAATATTCAATAACTAGGGATGAGCTAATTATGCCTCCATGCAAAAAATTGTATGGAGCCATTCAATTATATATAACACTACTAGTAGTGATTGTATTTATTGAATATTTACTATGTACCACTTAATACACTTAAAATATAATTTTAAATTTAACCTTTCTAACAACCTAACCCGAGAGATATTATCCAACACCTGAAAGCCACATATCTAGTAAGTAAATAATTGAAATTTGAGTCAGACCTACATAGAACTGTGTATAAGACTCAAGCATAGTAGACTGTATGAATATTTAATTATATACAGAAATGCACATGATTTATGGTTCAGAGAAAAAGTAAAAAGCACTATATATGGAATTACTCCATTGAAAAATCTTTAAATACATAGAGAAAAATACTGGAAGGACATTAACAAAGGGAAAATAGTTACTTCTAGATGGTTACTTACAGATGGTGTTTTTTTTTATTATTAGTGCTTTAACTTGTTTCCCAACTTTTAGGTAATAAGCATGTGTTGATTATATAGTCAGAAAAACAGCCTTTCTTCCTCCCCAAATTTCCTTTCCTCAAAATGTTAATTGCACCATTATTTACAATACAATTTGGAGCAACTTAAATGTCTAACAATAGATGAATTATTTAATGAAATATTGTTTATCAACGAGGTGACATAAGATAAAATGATTGCTATTAAACACAGGCAACAAACTGTGATAATATTCATTAAGTGATGTTCTGTAAAATAAGTGAGAATAGATCTATTATTTATGCTAAGATTATTATGACTTATACGATGACAGGATGTAAATTCCATATGGACACAGTAAAAGACTAGATCCTATTGGATAGCAAAAGTGATCGTGAGGGTGACAGGGTGAAGGAGTGATACAAATATTTTCTTATTGTTTTACTTACAAATAACATAAAAATAAATAATTTCTGGGCGGTGCCTGTGGCTCAAAGGAGTAGGGTGCTGGTCCCATGTGCCAGAGGTGATGGGTTCAAACCCAGCCCTGGCCAAAAACTGCAAAAAAAAAAAAAAAAATTCTGACTTGGCGAAAACTGGTTATATAAAAGGCAAAGGATCTAGATGAAATGCTTGGTCTATTTTGCTACCATCTCAAAATCTACTTCTCAGAGGACAGAATGATTAGACAGGTGAGTAGGTAGTGTCAATTCTTTTCACATTTTCCAGCATTATTAGAAGTGCTACAGAGAGCGCTTTCTGTTTTTTCTCCCCTCTGCACTTAGCAGAGCTATTTCTACAGATTCTGCCACCTCAAATTAGAAAGCAATCTGAATAAAAGTTCCCCAGACAGGTTGTTTCAGCTGCTTTGACAAATGCCATGTACTCTCTCCCTGAGGTCGTGGCAAATGATAGGATGTGAAAAATAAATAGAAAATGGTTTGCTGGCACTCTCTCATCCATGGTTTGCTGAGTAAGATGGGCAGTGCAGAAGGCCAGCAGCTTCTAGCCAGGGACTTCCGGAGAGGATGTTCACAAGGGCGAAAATGTCTCTGCTGCCTGGAAGTGGATGTGGGAGCTCAGCATGTGCCTTGCCCCTGGGGTGGGAATGAAAGCCGGCTGCTCACCTGGTTTCCTTTCAATAGCCCAGTACAGAGGAAGCCAAATGTCAGCTGCCTCTTTCTGAACGAAGTGACTTACCTGTCTCCATCCTTTCTCTGCAGCCTTCTGAACTCGGGGATAAAAATGCAACCCCCGTTACTCAGTTTGGTGCCATAATAATTCAATGTCAGCCAGTACTGTGAAATTTAGGTTTAAAAAAATTTTTTTTAGAATTCTGTTGATTTTACAGGTTTTTTTTTTGTTTGTTTTTGAGACGGAGTCTCATTCTGTTGCCCTGGGTGGAGTGCCCTGGTGTTATAGTTCACAGCAATCTCACATTCCTGGGTTTGAGGGGTCCTCTTGCCTCAGCCTCCTGAGTAGCTGGGACTACAGTTGTCTATCACAATGCCTAGCTAAGTTTTCTATTTTTTTAGTAGAGATGGGGTCTCGCTCTTGCTCGGGCTGGTCTTGAACTCCCAAGGTCAGGTGATGCACCCACCTCTACCTCCCAGAAAAGTAGGATTACAGGCATGAGCCACTGTACTTGGCCTTATAGATTTTAGTTTAGTTTTGTTTTTTTAACATTTTAGAATTCTGTTTATGTTACATAAATTATAATTGTATTGTAGAAGCGTGGACTTGTTAAACTGCTATGATAGGTCAGGAATTTATGATAGGTCAGGAATTAATTTTGATGACTTATGGAATTTCCTGGAGAAAGAAAGAAATATACAGCACAAACAAGTTTTGCTCCTTGGGACATGGAAGTCCCAAGTTCAGAACATTTTTAGAACTATGAGTTACTGAAGTGATCATGATTTTCAGTGCCTTCAATTTAGGGTATTTGACTGGAAATATGATTTTGACAATAATTTTGCAAACTTTTCTTTATACTAAAAACATGTTGAGGACCCCCAATCTAAGGAAAAGTCAAAGGGTGTGGTACTTGACACAAATGTTTTCACACAATAAACGAGAAAATCCCATGAAAGTTATGTCGAACAGGTGGATGAAAATATTTCAGATTGTATATGAAGCCCGCCCCCTGTACCCCATGATTGAACTAATGTACACAGTTATGATTCAATAAAAAAAAGGAAAGAAACAGGTAAAGTTGGTGAATTTATATATGACACTCTTTGGTATGCCCAATAGAAATTTGTAATATCATCGGGACAGAGTAAGATAGAAATGCTGAAGTCTGAGGTTTTAGACTAATGTATAAATGTTTGAGAAGGATTATAAGTTTAGGAAATATAAGTGAAAAATAATTCACTTATCATTCCTAATAATTTTTCCATCACTGAAAAATAATTTAATCCTTTAACATAATATAGTAGTAACAGTCTTCCAGGAACCACATTAGTACTCAGCCATTGGGAAAAGGGAGTGGCTGTATTTATACAGACAATCCAAACTCAGTCATGATGGCTTTTGTTGCGTGCCTTATTATCACTATTTCCTTACTTTCTATAATGGTGCCCTGTCTTTCCAAGGTATTTCATTTGGTGGAAACGTTCTCTGCTATCCTCAGTCATGTTGAGGGGAGGGAATTTACTCATTTCTACCTTCAGGGTTGAGTTGTGATAATCTTGAGTCAAGTGGCATATCCCATCTTTCCAGTTATAGTAACTGGTTCAGAGATGGAAACATAAATGAATCAAAGTCTGTAAGCAATGAGGAGATACTTGCTAAAGTTTTTGGAAAAGAGAAGCTTCCACTTTCCTCGACAATGGTTACTGAAAGATGCTTGTAAATATCTCAGATGTGTAACTATAGTATCCATTTGGCTATAGCTATAGGGCAGGAGTCCTCAAACTACAATCCTGCGGGCAACATGGCGCCCGACAACATTTATCTGGCCACCGGGTGTTTTTGCCGCAGCTGCCTGTTCTGCTTAGCAGCCGGCTGTCCCAGGCTGCAGTGCGCATGTGTGGAATGTGCACCGCACTCTCCAACTCCTCCTCTCAGTCTGCGGTGAGACTGAGTCTCGTGATCGGAGGAGTCACGAGCTTGCCTGTGCAGAGCCTGTTGCTGCCTGGGGACGGAGGTAAGAACAAGTTAGGATTTGTTGACGTTAGGAGCTCTATTTTTTTTTTTATTTTGCAGTTAGTAGGGCCTTTTTTTGCAGTTAAGGGGGACCTTTTTTTCTGAAATTAGGAGGTTTTTTTTTTGCAGATGGTGGGCCTTTTTTTTTCATTTTAAATATTGTATTTGTTCCCCCCCCCTTTTTTTTTGCAGTTTTTGGCCGGGGCTGGGTTTGAACCCACCACCTCCAGTATATGGGGCTGGCGCCCTACTCCTTTGAGCCACAGGTGCCAGCCCTGTTTTTTTTTTTTTCACTTCAAAATGAGATATGTGCAGTGTGCATAGGAATTTGTTCATAGCTTTTTTTAAAATTATAGTCCGGCCCTCAAATGGTGTGAGGGACAGTGAACTGGCCCCCTGGTAAAAAAGTTTGAGGACCCCTGCTATAGGGTGTGTGTGTGTGTGTGTATGTGTTATGTGCCCATATATGTCCATATATGAAACAGATGTAGAAGGCAATATACAGACATTGAGAGAAATTGGGTCCTGGGTCTCATTTCTTTTTTTTTTTTTTGATGGGACTACCAGCTACTGCATTAACTAAGAACAACTTGTGATTACAAATTAACCTTTATTAAGCTCTATTGGTTTTTGTTTTTGATCTCTTATAATAAATAGTCTCAATTAATACAAAATCCCAAGATTTGTGTAACAGGAAGTTTAGCCATATGTTTAAAGAGATCATACATCATTTTCTTAACCAGGAGCAATCTGTTTGTTAGAAAACGGTGCACAGTGAAATTAATGTCTATCTTCACTCATTGCATCCTGGAAAACAGTGTTGTAAAGAGTAAATTCAGCATCATATTCCCAGGTGTCCCTGGTGGTAGGACCAGCTATTAAACCTTGGCTCCCACTTCCTTATAATTTATCATGGTGTGACAGGAGAGAAGTAAGGTCAGTTTAATTTAGCTCAGTAAAAATTTATTGAATATATAACTAAGTGGACATTTTGTATTCATTTTGACTGCCCAGAATTTAAATCTTCTTTCTATAAATACCTCCCCCAAATTTAGATATTTACTTTCTTGATCTCCTTTGAAATTAGGGCACAGGAAAGTTATTTAGACTGTTAATCGACCCACTTGCCCCACAACATTAGCTTAAAAGCTGGAGATGTGAACAGAAGGGTTTGTGCAGAATCCAATCTTGTTGCAGGTGACAATAGTAGCAGTACTAACTAAATCTATTCCTAGAGGCAAAAATGGCAGTAGTTTTTAGGGTAGTGCTCTATTTTACCAGAGGTACAAGATGTTGAATTTATGGTATACACTAATGGAAGTAATACTTCCGCTGAATCACTTCTCTGAATTTTTGGCTGATTGGTTGTCTCTTATGATTCAATGATATCTGAAGTGTATAAACAAATCAAAATTGTATTTAGAGCCCTGTTAAGCTCCAAATAAAAAAGTAGCAATACTCTCTAGAATTTTATAGCAAAATTATACCCTCTTCAGCAAACAATTCTTTTTCTTTTGAGAAAGAGCTCCTGCCTTGCTTTTAGGTCCAGAAAAGACCAACAGCCTTAGTTTGTTGAGTGATTATGCAACAAAAATGCCCTTTAATTGCATGGCAAGCTATAAAGTTGGAACGTTCCAAAGACAGACTCCCTTATCAGCTGGCAGTGGAAATATAGCCTTAGGTCTGAGAAGGTCGTGACAGCACAAATAAGATATATTACACAGTTGATTCATATCCACATTGTGCTTGCTCCTGTAACCAACAACTTTGGCTGCATGCTCAAGTCAACTGTGATGAGTTAGCCCAAGGTAAAGCATTGTAAATAGTCCCCTAGGTGTGGTCTGTAAGACAGCAGACAGAGGCAAGCATCTTAGCAAGCAGAAATTTAGACTTAGTCTACATTTTCTGGGAAGAGAGATACTTAGAGGCATGGATCTATCCTAACTCACAAAGTGTAGAAATAAGTTTGATTAAATGATCAGGAACTTGAATGAGGATGTTTTGGGAAGGGGTGTCAGATGGGTCTTTCAAATTGGGTTCAGAGTATGAGACTGTTGTATCCCATGTGAATGCCAACCAAAAGGGTCTCCCTGTAGGGAATGTGCTTGAATAGAAAACTTCACAAAAGAGAAAACATAAGTGGAAAAAAGATACTGGAAAATGTGCCAAGCCTCATTAATTACCAAGAAAAATGCAAATTAAAACTCTATTGCATTCCCACTGAGTGCATAACAGAATGGCTAAAATTAAGAAGATGGAAAACGCCGTTGAAGTGTCAACTGTCACAAGTTGGCAAGTACACAGAACACTCTCTAACCCTGTAGGTTGATGTGTAAGTTGTTTTTTTTTAATTTTTAAAAATTTTTACATGTACATGTGTTAATTAGGTTTCCACTTTTTGCCTTCACAGAATTTAAAAGGCTTAAAATTTAATATCAATAACAATGTTTAAGGTAAGGACTAGAAACAAAAACCATGTAAAGAATGACCGAAGATAAATACGAAGATGTCTAAGTTGTTAATGTCCACATTGGAAAACTTGCAGTATCTACCGAGATGTAACATATGCACACTCTTTGACTCAGCTATTCCATTCCTAGTTACAGACCCAAAATAATTGTGGGTATATGTATACCAAAAGACCATTATCGAAGCTAGATAAAAATTCATAAAAGCTAAAATATAGAAACAACCAAAATATGCACTAATTAGAATGGGTAAAAAAATTGTTTAATATTCAGATAATTGAATATCATATAGAAATGAAAATGAAGAGTAATGTTACATTTAAAAATATAAGTAGAACTCACAAACATAATGCTGAATGAATGAAGCCAGGCACAAATGAAGCCGGACACATGTGTCATGAATTCATTTATGTGAAGTTCACAATCAGGCAAAACCAACATAGTAATTAAGGATTCAAGATAGAAGGAGTAACAGTTAAGGGAGGGGACTCTGGGGTTGCTAGCAATGCTCTGTTTCTTGATCTGGTTGTGCTTAGAGAGTAGCTTTTTGAGGACAGTAATCAAACTGTTCACTTTTGTGCACTGTACTGTATGATATTATATTTCAATAAAATTATTTAAGTAATAAAATGTAGAAAAAAATAATCATAGACTATATGGAAGTATTTCAAATTAGAAAAACATCAATAACTGCAATGAATTAAAAATATCAAATATATAAAATTCTTGAGATCACAATGATAATAATACAGTCACATTTTAGAATATAGTAAAATAATCTAAGTTCTTTAAAATGTCACAGGGGCCTTCCAAGCACACGGTCTCTTCTCCACTGCTCAGGGTTCTTGGCTTCCGGTGCACCTAGTGGCTCTGTCACAGACTCTGTCTCTCTGTGACCTATACATACAGCGAGATCCACAGAGAGGATGCTGAGCCATGTCCAGGAAATGGGGGCCAAGGTGGTGGACTAGGAGCAGCCTGCAAACACTGTTGTCATCAAGAGGATCAAAAGTGGCAAGTGGATATCCACCTTCAGACTGATTGTCTAAAGAGAGCCTTGGAAATCAAAGGAGAGGTGGCAGGAGGTGCCCAAAGTGAAAAATAGGGAAGTGTTGAGACCACTCAGCAGGGCCAGGAGTGCATGGGGAAGATGCTCGCACATGGGGATGGGACAGAGGAGAGAATCTCAGGGTTCCTCTGACATTGCAATCCAAGGTATGAAGGGGAGGGCCCCAGCACCACAGCAGGCTGCTAACCAGCCCAGCGGGCTAGCTGGAGACTGTGCAGCTGCTCTGCTCCAGAGAGAAGGTGCTGAGGACTCCCGCTGGCTTTCAAACCTGTGTGCTGTGCCTGGCACCATTTTGAGGTCCCAGCCCCAGATTGCTGCATCTACCTGGGAGTCAGATCCCTTGCTGCCAACTTCTCATCACTCTTGCAAGGCCAGGGAGGCTGGGTGCTTTCATGTATCCCATACCACTCCTGGGGTCTGTGGGGAGCAATGTCAAGTTGCTGTGCACTGACAAATGCCATTGCCAGTGGACCTGGGAGAGGCCGCACACAAGTCCCTATGAGCTAACAAATGCTGCTGCTGCTGGATGTGGGAAGCTAAATCACTGACACTGCAGCAAGCCAACTTCTCACAATAACCACAGAAGGATGAGAAGACATAGAAGAGCAGCAGTGTTAATGGCTCACAGTTACACCCACCCCTCTCCTACGAGGTGAGACTTCCAAAGTAGAAGTCAACTGGACCTTTCAGGGACTTGCCCTCTCCTCACTGAATAAGAAAGTTCTCAGCAAAGGAGAACAGGTGCACCACAAAGCTATCTGTTTTGAGCCGAGAGAAGTTTTGGATGAGAAGGAATCAGCATGAGAACTCTGGCAACATGAAAAAACAGGCTATTTTGACACCCCCAAGGGATCACAATAATTTTCCAGTAACTAACTCTGACCAAAAGGAAATTGTTGAATGTCAGATATGGAATGCTGGAATATGAATGACAATTGAGATCGATGGGATTTATTAAAAAGTTAAAAAATAAACACAAAAAACAAAAAAACCCATAAAAAACTTCAGGACATGAATGAAAAATTCACTAAAGAGAGGAATTGCATGGGAAAATATATAATGGGACTTATAGAAATAAAAGAGTCATTTAGGGAATTTTGAAATACAGTAGAAAGTTTAAACAGTGGATGAAACCAAGCAGTAGAAAAAGTCAAAGCTTGAAAATAAGGCTTTAGAATTAACTCAGGCAAAGATGTAGAAAAAAGAATCAAGAATGAACAGTCTCTCTGAGATATATGAGATTATGTAAAAGGAATGAATATAAGAATCATATTAAAAAGCAAAAGGAATGAAAAACTAATTTGGGGGAAAATTTCCTGGTATTGCTAGATATTTAGACATCCAGATACAAGAAGATCATCAGTCACCTGGAAGATTCATGACAAATAGGACATGGCCAAGGCACATGGTCATCATTCTGGCCAAAGTTAAAGTGAAGAAGTCCTACAAGGTGCAAGGTGAAGGCATCAAGCAACTTTTCAAGGAAAACCCATCAGACCAACAGCAGACTTCTCAGCAGAAACCTTGCAAGGAAAAAGGAATCAGAGTCCTATTTTCAGTCTTCTTCAACAGAATAACTGTTGCCAAGAATTTTGCATCTTGTAAAACTAAGTTTCATAAATGAAAGAGAAATAAAGTCTTTCCCAAAGAGGCAAACATTAAGGGAATTTGTCACCACTACGCTTGCCCTATAGGAAAAGTTTAAAAGTGCTCTAACCATAGACTAGAACATAGATACCAATGAGTGTGAAAACATTGAAAGTTCAATCTCCCAGCTCTTGTAAAACAGTAATACATGGAGGAGAGCAAAAAAAACTAGTGCTATCAACATGATGAACAGCACAGTATTTCATATATCAATACTAACACCGAATGTAAATGGTCTTGATACTCCACTTAAAAGATACACATTGGCTGGATGGATAAAGACACATAATCCAAATATATGCTGTCTCCAAGAAACCCTCTAAACTTGAAAATATTCTCACAGACTCAAGGTAAAGGGATATAAAAAATATTCCATACAGTGGAAGCCAAAAATGAGCAGGAGTGGCTATTGTCATATCAGGTAAAATAGACATTCATCAACAATGGTAAAAACAAAAAAGACAAAGATGGTCATTACATAATGATAAAAGGATCAATTCAACAAGAAGATATAACAATTTAAAATATACATACACTTAACACATGTTCTAGATTCATGAAGTAAATTCTAATAGATTTAAGCAAAGAAATAAATGATAAATAAATGCCAAAATCATTTATGATCTTGGATGAAACTGGAGACCATTTTCCTAAGTGAAGTATCTCAAATGCCTCATATTTTCACTTTTAAGTGGGAGCCAAACAAGGGATATATGTGGTCATGAAGTTGTATAATGGACATTGAAAAGTAAAAAGGGGATGGGTGGGTGGGGTTGAGGGATAGAAATCTACCTATTAGGTAAAATGTACGCTACGTTAGTGGCAGATTCACTGAAAGCCCTTCCTCCAGCATGATTCATCTATGCAATAAAAAGTACTTGTATCCCCTATTTTTTTAAATAATAAAAATAAGTAAACTGCTACCATGGTGTAATACAGTGTGAAATACCCATATGTTAGATTATAGTAATACTTCCTGATCCACAGGGCATATGTTCCAAGAGTCCCCCAAGGGATGCTTAACGCTGTAGATAGTATTAAATCCTGTATCTACTGTGTTTTTTCCTGTACATACATACCTACGATAAACTTCAATTTACAAATCAGGCCCAATGAGGGATTAACAACCAGTAATAGAATGGAATAATTATAGCAATTTGGCAGTATCACTACTCTTGTGCTTTGGGGGCATTGTTAAGTAAAATAAAGGTAACCTGAACATCAGCATAGCAATACCACCACAGTCACTCTGGTAATGGAGGTGACTGCCAGGTGCCTGAAAAATGGGCAGGTACTTCATACATCACAGATACGCTGGACAAAAGGTGAGCCACTCCCGAGCAGGATGGCGTGAAATGCCACCACACTACTCAAAATAGCCCACAGTTTAAAACTTATAAGTGGCTTACTTTAGGAATTTTCCATTTAATACTTTGGTACCATTTTTGACATGTGGTAACTGAAATCTTGGCAAGCAAACTGCAAATAAGCAGGAACTGCCGTGGTAAGAAAAGCACCCAGGCTTCTCTGGTTGTCATGAGGCTACCAATACACTTAATAAATTCTGTTTTGTATGAAAAACAACAAACTTGTTTTCACTTCAACTGTGGTATTCCTATTGTGCCAGGAATCAGGTTAGGTCCAGGTGGTTCATGATCAAGCAGATATAGCAACTTTTTGAGTTGGCATTCTGAGCCTGGCAACCCACATGACATCTGGCTTCTTGACATACAGCTTCTTGAAGGCTGTACTTTTTGGTTGGCTACTTCCGCTCTTGTAACTATTCACCTAAGATTGCTGTAGTTATGCTCTTCTAATCTAATTAAGACCAGAGACGTCTACTATTTATCAGACAAGTGAAATTCCTTTAAATATCCACCTACAAACATCCGAGTTTAGGTATTCCTGAAACCACTGGTCACCAGCACAGAAGGAGGATTCCATTTCACTGCATATGTTTCAGCCAGTTAGCAGTGGGGTGTCCACAAGGGTCAGAGTGGATGCCCCTCACCCTTTACCTGTAGTTTGAACTTCTAGAGAGGAGTGAACTTGAAGAACAAGGTTTGAAAAAGTGATGAAAAAATTTTGAGATGATTAATTTCTAAGAGATTTCCCAGGAGGTTGATGCCTATTTATCTACCAAAGTTTATTTCACTTGTTTCTCAGAACGTAGAATCTTATTTAATCTTATTAGTTTTTTCATATGAGTCCTTAATAAATTTGAAACTCCATTATTTATATAATGGCCCCAAACTTAGTAAGGATACAGGTCATGGGCTTTAAAATGAGTTACTTACTTCTTATATTTGGCTTAATTTGTGCCATTTCTTTCTCCTCATACATTAATTGTCCTCTCATACATAAGTTGGTATCATAATCCTGGTACTGAGTTTTAAATGAAAGTAAGAGTTATCTTTCTTGGTAAAGTCATTTTAAATTCTTTAAAGTAGCTAGGAGAAATAGACATTTCAATGTCTTTTCCTTCCCAGAATTTATCAGATGAAAAACTTGTCTACCCCAACATAATAGTTAATGTTTTTCTCACTTGGAGGGTCTCTAATGACCCTTCCTTTTTGTGCAGTAACATTAATCTTAAACCCACATGGAATTAAAGCAATTTTAATTAGGCATGTGACTTGGCACTTTCTAACCTTAAATTTGAAGATGAGAAAGCATTTTATAATGGTCAATGAATTAAGTACTCCTGGGGCTTTTATAGTCGTGATTAGAAAGGATAACTATCCAATTATTCTGGATGTGGAACAGAAACTTCTAAGCAAGACCAAAAGTTGGGCCTCTAAAAAGCTTTCTTTTATGAAGGTGTGCTTCGGGAAAGTTGCTGAGCGGAGAAGAATTATTTATAATGTTGGGGTGGAAGTTTATATTGAATCATTCATTCAACAAATATTTATCGTGCACTTACTCTCTGCATTCTTCTGAGCATGGAAGATGCAATAGGGATGTGGTCATGCTTCTCCAGGAGAGGGCAGAGAGCACAAGGCTGTGCCCTTGGTTAGGGCAGACTGGGATTTCAAAGAAAATATCCCACTGGATTTGGCTAGAAATCTGGATGCACAAAAAAGCATGTTAGAAGGTATCTGAGCAATGACAAAACAGTAAAGAATTAGAGGGTCAGGATGGAGGAGAATAGAGGTTCTGGGCAATGAGCTTGTGTTTGAAGCTGCTCCCCACATCTTCACCCTCCTTGGGGGAGACACTTACTGACTTTGGATGGGTGGCTGAGAGTGGGGCCTTTGACAGCTTCGCAGGTTAGGGGCATGGTAACTAGTGAAGGAAGAGTTGAACACCTCCATTAGCAGTATTGGCCTAATGAACACAGATATGACAGTGCTTCTCCCAAATTGCAGAATATATACATCCTTTTCAAGCATGCATGGAACATTTACAAATTTGATCATATGTTGGACCCTAAAACAACTCTCATTGTAGTTGAAAGGTTTGAAGGAATTGTACAAAATATAATGTTAACACAGTGCAATTATGTCAGAAATTAATATCAAAAATAAAACTAGAATGTCACCAAATGCTTTGACATAAAGAGATACAAGGCTAACCAACCCATGGGTTAAAGAAAAAGGCAAAATAGGAATTAGAAAATACTTTGTACTAACCTAAAATAAAAATAGTGCATATTAAAAATTGTGGGATATCAGCAGAGCTGTACTTAAAGGAGGTTTTATAGCCTTAATTTCATACATTAAAGTGAAAAAAAACTGAAAAAAGTCAATAATATCTATGATAAGAAACTGGGAAAGAATATACAATTTGATGCAAGGAAAAATAGAAAGAAAAAGATCATGTTTAGGAGCAGAAGTCATGGAAATAGAAAACATAAATAATAGCGTCAATAATAATCAATAACCTTTAGGTCAGACTGATCAGAAAAATAGAGTGTGTAAAATAACCAATATCTGAAATTCAAAAAAGCACATTTCTACAGAGCTTATAGATGTTAAATGATCAGAAGATATTATGAATAACTTAATGTCAACATATCTAAACTTTTTGATGAATTATCTAACTTGGAAAATATATAATTTACCAAAAGTTGATTATAAGAAGACATTTAAAAAGCAAACATTCCTAAATCTATTAAAGTAATCAAATCCGCCATTTAAAACATCCAACAACAAAACTCCCAGGCCTTTTATGTGATCCACATTTCTGTTTTGATGCACCTCAAATATTTACAAAAACCAATGTTCCTTTACATTCAATGTTGTTTCTAGAAAGTAGCTTGACTTACTTTTCAACGGTAGTCAGAAAGATAAAAATCTCACTATTGATTTTTCTAAAGTCTTACTAGAAACTCCAAACCATGAAAACGATCTTTTTTCCTATGGCATGTGTTGATTTCACCATAACTATATATATAGGTTTACTGCACGTAACAGCCTTATAAAATAAGTGTTACCCTCTTTGTAAAAGTAGATATAGAAACTGGGCTAAGAGAGGTTAAGTGGTTGTTGAAACCTGCTTGCAAGATGTAGGTGTGTCTGAAATGGTTCAACTTTCACCCATTCTGTCATATTGCCTCTTGTTTTGCAAGTCACTTTGAATGAAAGTTCCCTAAAAATAGGGGAACCGAAAGCAAACTCATCTAGACCCTCCAGTATTGTGATTCATCGAAAAGGCAGAGTATGAACTCATAGTTGGAAAAAACTTGAATTCTTCCTCTTGTTAGTAATGAACTTGAGAAACGTATTTAATTTATGCCTATGTTTTAAAATTTGTTGAAATGCTTTTTTATAATACCTACCAGAGGAGATTATGGTGAGAACTAAATGAAATTATGTGTGTGCTTTTATAATTACTACCTGTCACTTCATAGATTTTTCTTAATTAATTAAACATAGTACATAGATCAAAAACTTTGAATGATTGCTCATACTGTTGTTATTCGCTTATAAAAGGTCTGAATTGTATCTTCTAAACCATAGGTGTGTTTTGCTCTTTAAAATTCTCTCTCCAACCTCATATGACTTCTATGGAGAGAAAAGCTTATCTGTTTACAAATTCTTAGGCACATAGATGCTAATGTGATAAGTACCTCTAAAATAAATATTTTAAATAGGATTTTGCTGTCTTAATAAACTCTTTCCCTGTTGCTCTGATCTCTAATTTTGATCAGCAATATAAGAAAATACCTAGATAGGACTGTCAAGTCTCATCCATCACCAAAAATTAAGCAAGAAATCTGAACAAGAATCTCTAGATACTTTCAGCAAATTGGGTGTCCCATTGGTCATCCCCATGTGTTTTCTTTTCTAATATCTTTCAAACTTGATGCTGACATACTCTGAAAAAAAAAAAAAAAAGAAAGAAAAACCCAAGAAAGTACTTAATGTTCCTAAATTCAGGATGAGGTAGAGATCATCTAACTTCTCAGCCACGGGTCTTTTCTTTCTCAATAGTGTTCAAAGTATTATTGAACACAAGAAAGGCATTAGCAGTGCAAAAACTCTACAGCAGGAGATTCAATGCGTGGAAATTCTTCCTCTGAGTTTCAAGTGTGAAATCAAGAAAAATCTCCTTTTTCACTTTAAGGATTATAAAAGTGGAAGAACATTATTTTTTTTTGTATTCTCATAAAAGCTTTCTGAATATAATTATACTTTCTTAGTCCCCAATAAACAGGTCAGAGTAAATTATCACGCATTTGTGTTTATTATTTATCTGGATGTACATTAGGGAGTAAATGACCTTTAAAAAATGCCAGTTTTTAGGTAAGAAAATCTGTGTTGAGACCCTGACTCTGCCACTTACCTATTATATAATCACACCAAGCCTCAGTTTCCTCATAGGCTCTACTAATTGAAAACTGACAGTATGGGCGCATTGTAATTACAGTACAGTGACAGTGGCAGTCTCTATTATGACCTTCACAGCTCATCTCCACAGTCTGAAGTGCTTCCACTAAGCCTTTGCCGTTAAAGCTGGATATAACTTAATAGTAAAGTTAAGAGCCCTCGACATTTTTTTTTTTATTATTTGAAAATGAATCTAGATTGTAAAGTCTTGCAGTTACAGATTGCATATAAAACTGGATTGCAGCTCTCCTACAAGTTTAATGGAATTACTCTTATTTTCTTTTTCTTTGTCTCTTTCTCCTCTGAAATCATAGAAAAGTAATTTTGTTTATTGGAATTCCAGTTGTTTTGTTTCTAAGAGTTCTAAGAGTTTTAAAAATTGTATTACAAATTCTAAACCAGTTAGCTCTGAAGTAATCAGGTTGAAATTAGATTTGTATGTTCTCTTTCCTACCAGTCAGGTCTAAAATCATTAGTAATGTTCCAAAGAATCATGAATGCCCGCCTGACTCTAAAATCGTTAGTCGTGTTCCAAAGAGTCATGTATGCTCCCCTGCCCGCCCCCTACAATGATGATTCACTGGAAACAAAAGAGATTAACTTAAACATAGTGCTGTTTTTATTAAAAATTGTCATCACTTGTAAGGGGTTGAGGTTTCTGCTTAGAGTTTCAAGAGTCTTTTGTATTTCTCCAAGGCACTTCCTTAGCATGGGTTGTGGTTCAAAGCTAAAAACTTATCAGCAAATGGAAGTAGCAAAGCCACTTTTCTCATGTTAAATTGAGGTATGAATAATAGAACACATTTCTTTCTATGGGAGGAATAACAGGTTCACTGATTGACTCAGTAAATTTTACAACATAAATATTAAAATTTTAAGAAACACAGTAAGTTGCATCTTATGTTTTTAAACTTTTCAAATTGATGTATATAGTGTATATAGTGTATAGTGTATATAGTGTATTGTATTGGTGTATATAGTCACCTTCCATTTTTATCAATGAATGAGTCCCCAGGAGAGAGTGTGTATTTACTAAAGAAGCACTGATCAATGACATTTTACATTTGTGTCATTCAGGGACTAGATGAAGAATCCTAACCCTGAATAAAGTATAAACGTCTTGTACATTGGGTAGTTTCACTTTCTTTTCTCATTCTTAACCTTGTTACCCTACCTTCGACCTGCCACTCTTCTAGTCTGGAAAATAGGTGGTTAGTTATGTAGCTTTTGCCGGTTTAGTGCATTTATGTGAGAGCACAGATGAATACATAGCAGCACTATGGGTTGGGCACCTTCGATCAACACTACCATTTAAAAAAAAGTAAAAAAAAAATTCCCTAAAAAAAATAGAAAACCAAAAATACAGGTGAGTTGAAATTTGCCAAGATTTTGTGGAGAGGCAAGACCATGTTTTGGATTATGTTACCACCAGTGATAAAACTTAGTGTACCAATATGACCCTGAAACAAAGCATCAAAGTGCACAGTGGAAGTCAGCCAATTCTCCATGACAAAAACGTTCCATCCAAATCAAGTCAAAATGATGTTGCTAACCCTTTTTGATATCAGAGTTATTGTTCGTTATGAATTTGTACCAACCAGACAAACTGATAACCAAGTTAACTATTTGGAAGTGCTGAAAAGGCTGCATGAAAAAGAGGAAATGATCTGAGCTTTTAGTCAGCAACTCACGGCTCTTGCATCGTGGCAATGGACCAGCTTGCATGCACTGTCTGTGAAGGAGTTTTTAGCCAAAAAACAAATAACTGTTTTGGAACATCCTCCCTACTCATCTGATCTGGCCCCCAGTGACTTTTTTTTTAATTTACCTGATGATGAAGGAAATATTAAAAGGAAGACATTTTGATGGCATTTAGGACATCAAGGGTAATATGATGATAGGACTAAATGCCATTCCAGAAAAAGAGTTCCAAAATTGCTTTGAACAGGGTGGACTAGATGCTGGTGTCAGTGCGTAGCTTCCCAGTAAGAGTACGTCGAAGGTGACTGCAGTGATATTCAGCAATGAGGTAGGTAGCACATTTTCTAGGATGGGGTCATGAACTTAATTTTAAGACCTTGTATATTCAACATTGTACTGGAAGTCCAAGACAGTCTGATAAGGCAAAAGAAATAAATGAAGGGATTAAAGTTGGAAAAAAATAAATAAAACTAATATTAATCCCAGAAGATATGATTGTATAAGTAAATAAAAAATCTATACATAAGTTAGATTTATAAGCAGGTTTAGCTAGATGTAAAAACCAATTATATTTTTTAATTGACAAAATCATATATATTTATCATGTACAATATTTCTTTTAAAATATGTATACATTGTGGAATAGCTAAATAGAGTTAATTAACACATCTGTTACTTCACATTCCTTTTTTTATGGTGAGGAGGCTTATAAATCTACCTTCTAGCAATCTATCTTCAAGCAATATTCAAGAATACAATACATAGTTATTAACTGTAGCCACCATGATATACAATGGATCTCTTGAATTTATTCCTTCACTTAACGGAGGCTTCATTTCTGACATTGATTTTCTCATTCCTCCCTCTCCCCACCAGCCTCTGATAATGACCCTTTTACTTGCTTGTATGAGTTGAACGTTTTTAGATTCCACATATTCCACACACATGGTACATGTAAGTGAGATCATTTGTCATCCTGTGCCTGGTTTGTTTCATTTACCATAATGCCCTTCAAGTTCATCCATGTTGTCACAAATGACAGGATTTCCTGCTTTTGTAAGGCTGAATAGTACTTCATTGCATGTATATACCACATTTTCTTTATCCATTTTATTAATTCATCTGTTGATAGACATTAAGGAGATTCCAAATTTTGGATCTGTGAATCATACTACAGTGAACAAGAGAACAAATATACACTTTGATACACTGATTTTCTTTGGATATATGTCCAGTAGTGGTATTGCTAAACCATATGTAGTTCTAAAAAAATAATCAATTATGTAATATGGGTAGAAAATTTCATTCAAAAGTAATTTTGAAGATACCATTAAAAATACCCTTGAAATGCAAACTACTTTGGAAAAAATATAACAGAGTATAAGCAAGAACTTTATGGAAAAAATTATAAAACTCTACTACTACATCTAATACCAAATTTAAATAAATGACATAGGAAGACTCAGTACTGATAGGCCAAATTGATCTATAGACATATCTATAGTATCACTGTTAATTGATCTATAATATTAATGCAATTTAAATGAAGATCTCAACAGGTATGCTGGTGGAATTTGATGAGTGGATTTGTACACAGTAGAACTTCTATAAATTGACCACTCAAGGGACTATAACAAACTGGTCAACATACGGAGGTGGTCAATGTAAGGAACTTTGCCTACTGATATGTACATGTGGTACATGTCTGGGTTGTGAAAGTGAGGTCCGTGTAGGGATCTGGTCAATTAAGGAAGTTCTATTGTATTTATAAATGAAAAAAGTTCTCCAGCGCCAAAACATCCCCGAAAAGGTACAAGGTGGAAGTACTTGTCTCAGATACAAGAAGACTCATAGTAAATCAGACAGTGTGGTACCAGTATTGATTGGAATGTCCCCCAAACAGATGCATACATATATGGATACATGGTTTGGGTCACAGCTCGCATAATAGCTAAGTGGGAAAATAAGAATGTCTAGAAAATGGTGTTGAAGCAATTGGAAACTATATGAAAGTTTAAAAGACTCATGTGAAAGACAAAACTATACAACTTTTACAAGACAACATAGGAGAATATACTTGTTACCTGAAGGTAGCAAAAAATTTCTTACACAGGGCATAAAGCACATATCTTAAAGTCAATGCTGAATGAATTTCACTAAAGCAAAATTAAGAATATCCATTCAGCAATGGGGTGCTTTAAGATAACGAGAAACACAATCCACAATGGAGAAGGAAAATATTTGCAATATAAAAAACTAACAAAGGATTGTAACTCAATAATATGAAAAAGACAACTCAATAGAAAAATGGGTAAAGGACATGCATAAACATTTCATGTAAGAAGAGAAATGAATGGCAAATAAACACTGACCTGTGTTCAGTCTCCTTAACAATCATGGAAGTGTTAATTAAACTACAGGGGACACTGTCTCACTGCAGCTTATGATTTTCAACGTTGAGAAGGATGTGGAGTGAGGTCACTTCTGAAGCTGCACCCAGGTGAAGGCATTTAGAAGAGACTTAAGGGAGATTCTTGCCCAGGCTCCAAGAGACATGGCCGAGAATATTAAGGACGGAAAGCTGAGGCAGTTCAGAAGCCCAACAACAGTAACATGAATAAATAAACAATGGCCCATTCACATGCTGGAATACTAGAGAACAGTGAAAAATGAAGAATTATAGCATATTAAGCAACAAAATTGATGACTCTCAGGAAGAATATATGTGAAGAAAAAAGCAGGTTATAGAAAAACACATATGACATGATTCTATTTATGTAAAATTCAAAAAACATGTAAAACTAAACAAAATTATTTCACTATATGAAAAGTATGTGGAAAACCTTTAACGAAGAGCAAGGGAATGATGCATTCAAAAGAGTGTGCTGACTTCCCAGGAGGGAGGACCCGGAATGGGTAGGGGCAGACCAGGAGGGGGCGACGTCCTTTTACTTAAACTGGGTACGAATTTTCTTCGTAATCCACGTGCATTTTCTAACTATTCTTTGGTAGCCTATCAACATTTGATTAAAAATAAAACAAACTGAAACGAAAGTAGAAGCACAGTTTTGAAATGATTGCACAAAGCGTGCTCGTCAGGTAGGTTGGACATGCACAGATATAATTTTCCCAGAGCTTTGGCTCAGGTATCCTCGCGTTTGGTTTTGTGTGAATGTGGACTATAGACCCCCGATAGCCCAGCCCTCAGCAAATGAGAGTACTTTGGGCTTCTGGCTGAAGTGTCTCTGAGAATTCTTAATCCTGTCTTCAGTTATGTGATGATGTTCGGCACACAGTTAGGAAGAGGTTGTCTACACACTGTCATTTCTATATCGACCTGGAGGAAGGGGCACTTAGCACCACAGGATCCCCATATCCCCCACTCATATAGGGCACTTGCTGCATCCTGGCACCACCCCACCGTGAGTTCTGGGTCTGTATCTTTCTGTCTTTAGGATAACCAGGGTTCTCATCTTTTTAGTCAAGCAGTAACTTGATGGCAAATTTATCACTATCCCTTCTAATTTCATTTGTATTTTAATCTAAAAATAGTAAAACCACAGACACCAGCATCAACAGAAAGCTACAGAGAGGAAATATTAAAATGCAGCAAACTAATCCTCAGCATCGTCAAGCCAGGCAGGCAGATGCTATTTCACATGCTTCTCCTCTGCTTCTCCTATTTCACATGTGACTACATTCGGAGCCCTTGTCTGGGTGGCAGCTCTGGGTCTTGCTTCTGCTCTGCCACTAGCCAAGGTTGTATAATAACATATAAGCCACAAACTCGATAAATCAAAATCTCTTGGTCTTTTGATCATCTATGTAGACCAGCCATTTAAAACAACACATCTTTAATCCTTAAAATCCTTTAATGTAAGATTATTACTATGAATTTATGCATGAATGTGTAAGGAAGGAGGCTCATTCAAGTTAAGTATTTCAAGGTCAAGCAGCTTCTAAATGAGCTCATTCCTTCTGGTTCCAAGGTCAGAGTCCTTTTCATTGCATTCCTCTACTTCCTAAAAGCCAGGACATAGAGGGCTTTGGGACAAATCACCACTCTCCATGGTTTCTTACAGCTCTAAAAACTTTGAGTGTATACTACCACCCTCGTTTGACTCTAACTGATACCAATGGTGTAGATCATTGCCTCATTGTTGCA
The DNA here is from genome assembly GCA_963574655.1 of Perodicticus potto. Lineage (NCBI taxonomy): Eukaryota > Metazoa > Chordata > Mammalia > Primates > Lorisidae > Perodicticus > Perodicticus potto. The sequence continues at coordinate 59,490 of CAUYRH010168849.1, forward strand.
GGAGGGATGAATAACCACACACACAGGAGCTTTTCTGCTATAGAACTGTTTCTACATAGAACTATCAGCTACCAACTTAGCTCTTTTTAGTTGCCTCTTATAGTAATTTTTTTTCCTCACTGTGCTAAGCATTTGGAATGGAAGAACTCAGAAGGTCTAATATTTCTACATTAGGAAAAGATTTTCTTTCTTCATTTTTATTTCAGATTAATATGAGGGTATAGACAATTAGGTTACATTGTTTGCATTTGTTAGGTAAAGTCCAAGTTGTAATTGTGTCCCTCACCCAAGAGATTGCCATATGCCCTTACATTGTGCCTGTTAGGTGAGAGCTCTTATGGGCATGTAGTTGTTAACTACCGGTTTCATATTAGTACTCAGTACATCGGATACTTGCTGTTCCATTCTTATGATACCTTACTAAGGAGAATATTCTCTGACTCCATCCATATTAATAAAAAAGATGTAAAGTCTCCACCTTTTTATGGCTGAGTAGTATTCCATGGTATACATATACCACAGTTTATTAATCCATTCATCTGTTGATGGGCACTTGGGCTGATTCCAGATCTTGGTGATTGTGAATTGAGCTGTGATGAACATTCTAATGCAAATGTCCTTATAGTAAAATGATTTTTGTTTTCTTCTGGGTAGATACCTAGTAATGGGATTCTAGGGTCAAATGGAAGGTCTACTTGTAGGTCTTAGAGGATTCTCCATACTTCTTTCAGAAAGGGTTTTCTTGGCATAGTTTTGGTGTGAAAAAAGAAACAACCTAGATAGTCTTTGGTCACAAAAGAATTGGTATCTCTGCAGAATTTCAATATTTAACTGAGAAAGGTCAAAACAACGTTTGAAATTATTATTTTATTGTAGCAAATTTCATCCAGACATCTTTTGCTCTGGAAAATTAGGGCTTGCAAATGTACAGAGAGACATTCTGACTGCTCAAAAATACTGCATCAAAGGTTTTCTTGGGGTCTTTGAGAATGGAAATTTCATCATATAGAGTGTTCTACAGAAAAAATTCAGTCTTTTGCTTTAATTCTGGGGAGTATAATATGCCCAGAAAGACTTTGATTTAGTTTTCTACCAGATGGAAAATAGGACAACTCTTCATCTAGCTCTGATTGAGTAATTAATTTCTTAACAATATCATTCTTAAAAAAGATGTACTGCTTTCCATTGAAATATAGGTGTTTATTTGCATTTCTAAAGGAGCAAGTGACAATTTTAATGAATAACATGGTTTGGAATCGAAGAGTCTGGACTCAAACTCTGATTTTGTGACCTCCATTGGGTCAGCTGCCCTCTCTTAGCTTCTTTATGAGTCCGTAGGCTGGGTATGCTTATGTCTGTTTTTCAGGATTTTTTCCCAAGGCTAGATTTGGAGAATGTTTTCAAAGTGCTTGCCCTCTGAGAGGCATCCATTAAAAGGCAGTTATTATCATTCTTCTTCTTCTTATTGAGATGCACCTCTTCTCTCAAAGATAGTGTTTTATGTTTCAACACCAACACTAAGGCTAGGAAAGTTTTGAGAATACGGGTCTTAAAGGCTCCTCTGATCTAGACATTTTTGAGAAAAGGGTTTAGACTATTGTATGACCTTATATTTTGCTACAGAAGAAGTCAGCAGTGCCAGAGGCCAGTGATTCAACCACTCCTATACTTTGCCACTCTGTTCTTTAACATTAACTTCTGCATTAATTTAACAGAAGCATCTGCAGGGTTTTCTTTTCTGCTGACTTCACGGCAGTAGTTGGGTGAAGTCCCTTTGTCTCATCTATGTGATTTAAAAGTCATATTTCCTTAGAAATGAACTAAAGGTGTCAAAGGTCATTATTATAAGAATTTTAGGTCATGTCTCTAATCAACTCTGTCATTGTGCTCTCTCTAAATAATTTATATTTTGTCCACAATAAAATGGACTGAGTTTTAACACTCTAAGAAAATGGAATGTGGATACATTTGAAAGAGACACATAGGAGATTTTAATGAAATGTATGTACACATCTCTGTACCCCTACCACATTTTACACATTTTATTCATTTGATATTATGGCGAACAATCATCCTAAAAAGAATGATGATCCTTTAAATAACTTAAAAAAAGGAAAAATATTTCCTGATGTTCACATTTCAGGATTAAGCAGAGGGAAGAGGTGGGAATGGATACAGCAGCAAAGAGAGAAGAACAGAGTCGAATGAAGTTCCATTCAGCTCAACAAGCATTTTCTAAGTAACTACAAGGGATATATGAATGTCATCCTGCTTTCAGATGGTTCTAGTCCAGCAGAAGAGACAATAATGTAAGCCAGTAATTTAGAGTACAGCTGGTAATGTAAATCACAGGAAGAAGTCAACTATTGTACTTATCATAAGATAAGAAGCAGTCACAAGGCCGGCAAAGTGGGTCACACCAGTAGGTAGTCCCAGCACTCTGCGAGGCAGAGGCAGGTGGATTGCTTGAATTCAGGAGTTCAAGATCAGTCTGAGCAAAAGCGAGATCCCATCTCTACTAAAAATAGAAAAATGAGCCAGGTGTTGTAGCAGATACTTGTAGTCCCAGCTACTTGGGAGGCCGAGGCAAGAGGATCACTTGAGCTCAAGAGTTTGAGGCTGCTGTGAGCTATGATGCCATGGGCACTCTACTGAGGCTGGCAAAGTAAGACTTTGTTTCAAAAGAAGAAAAAAAAAGGTGGTGGAGAAAAAAAGATGTGAAATTTTCTTGAAGCATTTGTATTTGATCAGTGGGGTTGGGGATCATGAAAACATCTTATGAATTTAACACTTTCTGAGCTTCAATTTGGAGATCTATAAAATGAAAGAGTTCAACTGAAGGAGATGTAAGGTCGATTTTAGCTTAAAAAATATTGTTCTGTGAAATAGAAAACGTCAGGTGAGGAGATGATGGCTATCTCAGTTCTCACTGGAGTAGATTAACTCAGTTTAAGTCCCTATTTTGTAGAATTCCAGTCTGAACATCTTAGCCTTTATTTTATTAGTTGATATACAAGTCTCAAAGATCAAATTAAGTCTGAATTAAGTTTTAGAACATTTTAACCCAAAGTTTTTACATTAACATCTACTTGCAATGATGTAAATAGCCTTATTTTTGGAGTTAGGCAAATTTGGGTTCAGTTCCTCCTTGTATAATTTTTAGGGGGGAAAGACAATGATCCACAAGGTAGGGGTCCCTGGACCTGAAGGGTGACCAGGGAGCTTGCTCATGCACATTCTCAGGCCCATCCCAGACTTCCTAAATCAGAAATACTTGGAAGAAACTACCCACAAGACCTCCAGGTGACATTTGTATACTCTAGACAAAGCATGAGAACAGCCAATGTATGACATGGGGTTGATAACTTACTTCCCATGTAAGAATGAGAATGACATTTAGTTTGTAAAGGGGCTGCCAAAGTCTAATACATAGTATTTATTACTTGGCACATCACAGGGCCTCATTGGATGATAACTGTTGCTGTTACCTAGCAGTAACTACGCTGTTTCCATGAAAAACTGAAGACTATTCCTAGTTTTAACACTTCTTGTATCTTGTATTGCTTACAAATTTAAATCTCAGCTTGTTGGATAAATTATGTCTCTTTGAAACAAGGCATCGCACTTGGTGAAGCAAGCGAGTTATTATCCAGAGTGCTTTTCATTTTATTGGTGTGGAAGACGTAGCATTACAGCTTATATTAATACCCCTAGGCCTATCACCCTTTGCTGTAGCATAGAGGAAATCCTTTGAAACAATTGTGAGTTCAGGATTCAATATCATAGTTTACTAACTCTGACTTTCAGCAAATCCTGAAACTTTACTGAACCTCTTTTCTCATCTGTAAAACTGGAGTCATACTATCTCCCATTGGGTAGCCTGTGACCATCTAATGAGACACACATAGGATAAAGTCCTTGGTAAACCATCCATTGTTGGGCACATCTGAGTTCAAGTCTGACAGAGTAAGATCACCATTTGTTCGTTGCATTTAGCAAATATTTATTGAACACCACTGTGCTGGAAAATAGTGCTCACAGACAGGTAGAACCTTCCTTTAAGGAATGGTATGCATTTTTGTGACGCTTTCATTCATGGGGCTACCGAGAACGCTGTAGAAATTGATGTGTCTTAGGACTATTTTACCTCTTGGAGAAGCTTAACTATAAAAGGCTTAAAACTTAAAATAAAATAAAAGGCTTAAAATTTGATGAGGGTGACAAACAATGACAAATTGTAAATATGAACTTACAATAACATTTTAGGAAAGCAATTCATCAATATGTATCAAGAATTATTTAAATTATATACTCCCATGACATATTCATTTCATTTCTATGACTCTCAGAAGGTTTTCCAAGAAAATAATCATAATGCAACAAAGATTCATATAGAAGATGCTGATTACCACTCTGTTAACATGATAGTAAAAAGTCCGAAGCATTGACTAACAACACAGACATGACTGAGTTAGCAAGAATAATGTAATATCACAGACACTTGCTATGTGGTGAATTGTTAAAATCTCAACAATGGAATGTTTACTAAAAATAAAACCATGATATTTCAGGAAAATTTCAATTAAAGAATATATATTCAAAGAACAAAGACTTTAAGTGAATGGACCAAAGTTAGGTTCATGGCTAATGGCAAGGAAATAGACCCCAGTAGGTCCCTTCATAAGTTATTTTGTCCTTACTACATTTCCTAAATTTTTAAAAATGAAAATTTTTTTTATACTTGAAAGTTCCCTGCAAATACTTCCTTCTCCCTGGATACACAGAGCAGTTTTATCTCCTACCTTCCCTTGACAGCTTTTAAAAGTACAGTGCGGAGCCCCTGGAGAGGTGCCAAGATTTAAGTCTTCAGCAGTGATTACGTTAATGGGGCACACTCCTTTCTTTCAGCAATTGAGTCACTAACTCAGAGAAGAGGCTACCCAATTTGACAAATGTCGTCTATACTTTGCAAATACAAAAGGCCTCCACGGAAGTGGGCTTCTGTCAGGGCAATCCTCTCTTAGGTCTGGAGTGAAGCTAACCAGTTTTTCATCTCTTGGCCAACCATAAAAAGACAGGATGATGACATATTAACACAGTGACTTTCTCTATACACACTAATGTTTGTGTTCGTTCATTTTGTTTTCTGAAACAGAGTCTCACTCTATTGCCCTGGGTAGGGTGCCCCGGTGTCATAGCTCACAGCAACCTCAGATTCCTGGGCTTGAGCAATCCTCTTGCTTCAGCCTTCCAAGTAGCTGGGACTACAGATGTGTGCCACTACACCTAACTAGTTTTTCTATTTTTAGCAGAGACAGGCTCACACTCTTGCTGAGGCTGGTCTTGAACTCCTGAGCTCAAGTAATCTACCTATGTTGGCCTGCCAGAGTGCTAGGATTACAGGCATGAGCCATTGCACTGGGCTCTGCTACACATTAGTGTTTAGTGCTCTTACACACCATGATGGAAATAATGAAAACTATAACTTGCAAAAGCACAAAAAATTCAAAACAAATAAACAAGAAATACCAGTGCCTTCAAATTAGAAACAGTCAATTTAGCAAATATCAATATAATCATTGGGTTTACTTTTGTGTTTGCCTTGGTACATACAATGTTGACTCTGGAAATGTTCATTTGAAGCCAAAGCGGCATAAAGGATGGCCCATGGTTTTGAGTGAGAAAAGATTCTGGTTTAAATCCTGTCTCTTTCACTTACAATTGTTATCAAGTTCTTTATTTTTATACCTTGGTTTTGCTGTGAATAAAATGGAAATTCTAATCCTAATTTACAAAGTAATATTGAAAATAAGCTGTTAATTAAGAGCATATATATATTGAGTGCCCCAAACAGTGTAGCACAAACTATGTATAGGATAGCTGTTATAATTTCACCTTTATTGCAAGAAAAGTTCCCAGATAGGTAGCTTTTCTACCTTCTGGAAGTCTGTAAATGTTGGTATTGCTATGGTGACGACAAGACACCAGCACAGGCACAGTTGATCAGTAGAGATGCCGTCTCTGCTCTGTGTCATCTTGAAAAGTTGATGGTGCTCTGTGCATTTACAATACCCAATTTATGGATCTCCTTCTCTGAACAATCCTCTCTGCATAGTCAACACATCTCAGGATTTTTGTTGTCTCACATCCTATGGAAAACTCAGAGGAGAGGCCTGACCTTCAGCAAGCTTTTGCTACTTGTGACACAGACTTTGAAAATGTCTCGCCAGCCTCTGCCTTTTCCAGCATCTCCCTTTTCTTCCATGATATATTATTTTTAAACACACTCACGTAACACGCACACACACACAAACTTAGTCACCTAATATTCAGCTGTTGTTCAGGGGAGCATGAAACTGTAAATACGAATCTCAGGTTGAATTCTAGTAAACAACCTGCCAACACATCATTTCAGGAATGAATTTGTCTCTGTTTGGAAACTCTGGAATCTATGAACAGGGTCCTGCATGCATCTGAAAAGAAAGCATTCTATAGCACTTTATTCCTTGAAATAAGAAAGGTGGTAGTTAAATATATTATTATTTTTTTAAAAAAACTTGTCTTTATATTACTATGATGAAGGCATCTGATTCAGTCTTTGCCCTTTTTATTTAGAGACGGTCTTACTCACAGGGAGCTGGAATGGGGTCTGCCTGCGGCAGGAGCTCCGGGTGCACAGTGGGTGGGACAGGCAGGAACCACCTCAATGCAGATCATGTCCTGATACCCACTTATTGCTATTGTTTTGGGTCCCCCTCCTTTTGAAACTGACTCAGATGTTCACTGTGATCCAAAGCCTTGGCTAAAATACATACTGGCTCTTTTTATTATGTACAGATGATGCAAGTTTTATCTTTTATTTCTGATTCTCAGAGGCCACAGTTATGCTATAATGTTGGAAGTTAATTTTTTTTCCTGACCTCTTTGCTATAAGTCAGATTCTTTTATTTTATCACCAGGCATCTAGGATAGTAATGATGATAGTAATGTTCATAGCAATTTTTTTTTTTGAGAGAGGGTCTCACTATGTCACCCTCGGTAGAGTGCCGTGGCATCACAGCTCCCAGCAACCTCAAACTTCAGATGGCCCTAACCAGTGAGAAAATGGGCTCTCTCTTCTCCATGTGCTCAGGTGTACTTGGCCTCGGCTGTAGGAGAGTAAGTTCTCAGAAGCCAGGGAAATTTATATTTCCCAGTATGCAAGGCTAAAACCTGCTGTTAATGAGAAAGTGACCCATCCTTGGTTCATTTCAAAACCTGTTTATTTATTTATTGGCATATTATCTTGACTCTGCCCCCCTCCGCTCCCCTCATCCCAGGAACCCTCCTTACCCAGCTGTCCACTTCCTTGCCGGCTGAGACTCTGCAGCCAACAGGGCCTCAGGCTGTTGTGGGCTTCTGGTCTCTCTGTTTCTGATGTGTCCAGACTTAGAGACTCACTCAGTCACACGCTTTCCTGCGCCTCCTGTTGGTGGAGGGTTTCATGACCCTCTCACTGCTTTCCACTGTGGTAGCTGCCAGGGATTTTTTTTTTGGGCTGAGGCTGGGTTTGAACCTGCCACCTCCGGTGTATGGGACCGGCGCCCTAACCCTTTGAACCACAGGAGCCGCCCTCAGGGATGCTTTGAGTAGAGGGAATGTGACAGGAAAAGTGAGAATCAGATTTTCATAAAAAATATCTTCTGGAATCTTTCCTTTAATGATAGTGGCCAGATGGCTGCCTGTCAATAAGTGCCCAGACACTGTTTCGTCTGGGTCATGTTTGCAGAAATAGCCACGTTGGGTTTCTACGAGGAAACTAAAAGCTTGGCCTGAGTTCAGTCGTATCAATCACTGTGTTGTGCTTTTATTTTATTTTAGGCTTATTGTAATTGGTGCATTTTGTCTCAGAAAAGCATACCATTGATCATTATACTTTAGTTTTCGGCGTTCAAGTTTGTAGTTCACTTAAATCAAATCCCAGTTCTCAAGCATAATGTGTTAGCAACCTGAGGTGGGGGGTTCTGTGCTTAGCAATACTGAAACATTTCCTTTTTGAGGTGGTGGAGGCCAGGCTAGAACCCACCTCCTCACCTGCAGTCTTTAGAAGTTAGCCCTCGGGGACCTGCTTCAGAAGCCAAGGCTAAGACAATAACCCGTAATTCCTGCCTTTTGTTTGTTGACATGGTCCATGGATGAACTTTTAATATCTTTCCATAGTTATGTATTATTTTGGTGGTTATTTTCCATCTATAGTAGGTGATACTTTTTTTTTTTAAATCATAATAAGAATAATCACCTTTACTGAGTGCTCACTACACACTGTTTTATTTATTTGTTTTTTGCTATTTTGGAATATTTGATTTTGTAAGTATTTTTTTCCCTACTGGGAGAAAATAGACCTTTCAAATGTAATGACAAAATACAGCTTAAATTGATACAGTTCGCTGTTGACATGGCTTGTTTTTAAGGCAGTAAGGAGCTTCAGACTCTTGTTTTGAACATGTGATAAGGCTGTTTGGCATGATTTTGCCTCTACCATCTTCACCCACCTGGCCCATAGTTATGTAGTTTAGTTCTCATTCTGAGGAGAGCAGTGACTGTGGCCCGCATGTTCTTGCCACCCTGCTGAAAAACCAGATTTCCCGCTCATAGATGTTCATGACTGAGACAGGGCGCTTAACCTCCCACCTTGAGTGATGGTTGTGATAGCAGAGCTGATAACATGTTTATGTAACGTGGAAGGCTCATAAAATCAGAATTCTTACCATGCCTTCCTTTGATTTCTGATAATGAGCTTTCACTGTAAAATGGCAGTGTGTTGCCCAGTGAAATGAGGAGCTCCCAGTTGACCGGGAGAGACTTCCTGGCGCCTGTCCTATGAAGGGTAAACTGGGCATGGTAGCAACAACACCCGGCATTGTTTGTTTTCATTTTTATGTCAGTGATTTGAATTTCAGCATGCAAATGCCAGTAAGATTTAGGGGGTCAGGCTCTTCTTTAGTATCTTTCCCTCTGCACTCATTGCACCCTTTCTCTCTGTACCCACACCTTCACTGTGATATAGCTCCCCAGCACTGCAGACGCTAACTGCTTTTAAGAACAGGAAAAGTTGGGCATTGTGGTGGGCGCCTGTAGTCCCAGCTACTCGGGAGGCTGAGGCAAGAGAATCGCCTAAGCCCAGGAGTTGGAGTTTGCTGTGAACTGTGTGACGCCACAGCAATCTACCGAGGGCTATAAAGTGAGACTCTGTCTCTACAAAAAAAACAAAACAAACAAACAACAACAAAAAAAAAAACAGGAAAAATCAGCAAAGTCTTTATAAACAATTTCTTTTTTTATTGTTGGGGAGTCTTTCAGGGCATACAGAACCAGGTTACATTGATTGCTTTTGTTAGATAAGGACCCTCTTATATAAACAATTTCAAAGTATTATAGCATTGCTTTAGAATGCTTGAGTTGTAGTTCTAAGTGTGCCTGTCACCCAGATAGTGTTCACTGTACTCTTTACCCCATCCTCTCTTCCTCCTCCTCGATTTTTGTTGAGTCTTACTTCCCTGTATGTGCATGTGTGCTCATCAGTCAGTTCCAATTTCATAGCAAGTACAGGTGGTATTTGTTTCTCCATTTTTTAGTACTTAAGATAATGGTCTTTGGTTCCATTCAATTTGTTGCAAAATGCCTTAAGTCATCCTTTTTTATGGCTGACTAGTATTCCTTGGCATACATATATCACATTTTGTCATCCACTCATGAATTGATGGGCATGTGGGTTGATGCCACATCTTTGCAATTGTGAACTCGGCTGCAATAAACATTCTAGTGCAGGAGTCATTTTGATAAAATGATTTCCTTTCCTTTGGGTAAATGTCCCATACTGGGATTGCTAAATCAAATGGTAAGTCTACTTTTAGTTCTTGGAGGAATCTCCATACTGTTTTCCATAGAGGTTGTACCAATTTGCAGTCCCATAAACAGTGTGTAAGCGTTCCTTTCTCTCTGCACCCATTGATGGCATCTGTTGATTTGGATGTTTTCATAAAACTCAGTCTAACTGGGGTAAGATATCTCACTGTACTTTTAATTGCATTTCCCTGAGGAAGTGCAATTGAGCATTTTTTCATATGTTTCATGTACCTTCTTTTAAAAAGCTTCTATTCACATCTTTTACCCACTTTTTAATGGGGTTGTTTGTCTTTTTCTTGCTGATTTGCTTGAATTCCTTGTAGCTTCTGATTATTAGTCCTTTATTGGCTGTACAGCTTGTAAAATATTTTCTTCCACTCTTCAGGTTGTATACTTCCTCTGTTCATTATTTTCTTCCTTATGCAGAAGTTTTTTAATTTAATCAAATTCCATTTATTTTTTTTGTTGTTGTTGCTGTGATTGCCATTGGTGTCTTCATAAATTGTTGACCTAATCCAACATCTAGAAGAGTTTGTCTGACATTATCTTGTAGGATTCTTATGGTTTCATGCCTTACATTTAAATCTTTTATCCATCTTGAATTAATTTTTGTGAGTGGTGAGAGAAATGAATCCTATTTCATTATTCTACATGTGGCTGTCCAATTTTCTCAGTATCATTTATTGAATATTGATTCTTTTTTCCTAGTGTATATTGTCTGCTTTGCAAAGATTGGTTGATTTTATATGGATATTTTTATATCTGAGTTTTCTGTTCTGTTTCTTTGGTCCATGTCTCTGTTTTTTGTGCCAATACCATGCTGTTTTGGCTACTATAGCCTTGTAGTATAGTTTGAAGTCTGGCAATGTGATACCTCCAGATTTGTGTTCCTACTGCTTAAGATTTCTTTGGCAATTTGGACTCTTTTCTGGTTCCGAATGAAGTGTAGAATTACTTTTTCTAGATCTGTGAAACATGACATTGATATTTTAATGAAAATTGCATTGAGTCTATAAATCACTTTTGGGAGTACTGAAATTTTAAATGGCAATTCTACCAGTCCATGAGAATGACATGTTTAAAAATGTGGAACCCTTAATGAATTTGCATGTCATTCTTGTGCAAAGGCCATGCTAACCTTCTCTTTGTCATTCTCCTTTTTTAGTAACTGTCCTGCTAAAGTGAGCCAGGACATTCTTACTGTGGCCCTTTTGAGACTCAGGGAAATAAGTGGCAAAATTTGGGATCATAGTTGCTCTCATGGAGCAATTAAACCACAAGGCCCTGTCTGGATAGAACTTTTCTTTATGTGTCCACTGGCAGCCATTATACTGAGCCAGGGCCTCCTTCATGCAATTGAGAATGTTAATTCTTAATGAATTTTACTCTATGTAAAGAGCTTAGATTCATCATACATAACCAGGTTAATTTCCATAATGCTCCTTCACAGCTCATTAATACCTACTTACTAATGCATGCTGACCCGGAATAGTGCAGATTGTTTCCATTTGGCCCTTGGGCTCTTCACACTCTGTTCAGACCCTTCCTTCCAGTCTCCTCTCCACACTGTCCTGTCCCTTCTCTCCAGCCTCCTCTCCATGCTCCGTCCTGTCCCTTCCCTCCAGCCTCCTCTCCATGATCTGTCATGTCCCTTCCCTGCAGTCTCCTCTCCACTCTGTCCTGTCCCTACCCTCCAGTCTCCTCTCCAATCTGTCCTGTCCCTTCCCTCCAGTCTCCTATCCATGCTCCGTCCTGTCCCTTCCCTCGAGTTTCCTCTCCACACTCTGTTCAGACCCTTCCCTCCAGTCTCCTCTCCACTCTGTCAGGTCCCTTCCCTCCAGTCTCCTCTCCATGCTCCATCGTGTCCCTTCCCTCCAGTCTCCTCTCCATGCTCTGTCCTGTCCCGTCCCTCCAATCTCCTCTTCACACTCTGTCCTGTCCCATCCCTCCAGTCTCCTCTCCACACTGTCCTGTCCCTTCCCTCCAATCTCCTCTCCATGCTCTGTCCTGTCCCTTCCCTCCAGTCTCCGCTCCACACTGTCCTGTCCCTTCCCTCCACACTGTCCTGTCCCTTCCCTCCAGTCTCCTCTCCATGCTCCGTCCTGTCCCTTCCCTCCAGTCTCCTCTTCACACTCTGTCCTGTCCCTTCCCTCCAGTCTCTGCTCCATGCTCTGTCCTGTCCCTTCCCTCCAGTCTCCACTCCACACTGTCCTGTCCCTTCCCTCCAGTCTCCTCTCCACACTGTCCTGTCCCTTCCCTCCAGTCTCCTCTCCATGCTCCATCCTGTCCCTTCCCTCCTGTCTCCTCTTCACACTCTGTCCTGTCCCTTCCCTCCAGTCTCCTCTTCACACTCTGTCCTGTCCCTTCCTTCCAGCCTCCTCTCTCATCTTCCTCAACACATCTCCTCTACTGCATTTCACCATCCTTGCTGTTTTCCTCATGCCGAATTTGCTCATGGTCTCACTGCTGCTGGGAGCCCTCCTTCCTGGCCCTTGTGTCTTACTCCTTTTCTTCACTCATATGTATCAGTTTCTCCTCAAGTTCTGGCTCCTCCATGCAGGTGACCCAACTATTCCAACTTTAGCA
>CAUYRH010168850.1:0-24863 GCA_963574655.1 Perodicticus potto
AGGTTCTATTCATGTCTCTTCCCCATTGATATATGGGATTGTTGGCTTTTTTTCATGTGGATTAATTTGAGTTCTCCATAGATCCTAGTTATCAAGCTTTTGTCTGATTCAAAATATAAAAATATCCTTTCCCATTGTGTAGGTTGTCTTTGCTACATGAATCCAGGCAGCGAATGTTTCTTGAGATAGTCATACATTTTGGAGGTGGGAGGTTAGAAAGTAGACAGTACTTTCTTCCCCACTTTCCTTATCTCCAGTCACATTATCCAGACCAAAATACTAGTCTATTCTCCAGTTTTCTAAGTGAACACAATGTCTATTAACACAAAAGCGTCCTGGTACTTGTGACAAACTACAAAGAAAAATATCTTCTGGTAAACTTCTCTCCGCATAAGAATAAAAATGATAGACTCATCGTAATCAGTTGTTTCCCCTGGAAAACATAAGTTTTGTCAGCAATAAAATTTCATTTTAGAATGAATCACAAAGTTTCACACACTTCACTCAGTAATCCATTTCCATTTCCTCAAAATATTTCCATTTTTTAAAAATCCAGCTGCTTGGGTAGGTGCTAAACTGCATACAGTGAAGCTGGTTGTTTTATGAGTCACTTTGGTTCAGGGTACTGATTTCATTGCCTGTAAAACAAAATATAGTGCTTATTTTGTGTATCTTTAACAGTTCAGGAGTTTGCATAGTTAACTCCTAGACAATGCTTATATTTCATATATATAAATGATATGTTTTCACAAAACTCCATATGACCTCATTATTCATAAAGTGATTCATAATTACTAAAAGTGGTGTGACTGGGCTTCAGTTACTTCACCTGTGAAATGAAGAGAGTTGCAAAGGATAACTTCTCTGGCCCATTCTCAGCCTAAGAGGCTTTTGTTTATACAAGTACTAAAAGCAATTTACTGCATATTTTATCTTCTTCTTTATTCAAAATAATTAATAATTGTGAAAAATATACATTAAACAATCACCTTTTAATCATTTTTAAAATATTAATCCCAACTTTCCATTTTCAAATTGATTTACATTTTTATTCCACATTTCATGTTTTGCAATCATTAATTTTATTTCCACTAAATATTCAAAGATAATCCTTTCTCAAAGATCAAGTTACATAGCATATTTAAAATAATGTTGAGAAATCATATCACTAAAGCTTTTCAGTGAAACCTCAGTTAACTGCCAGTGACACTAAACTGGTTATTTTGTAAACCAAATTTTTGAGTTAAATGAGGAGCAGCACATACATATTATCTCCCTTAGCAGAAATGTCCCTACATTGAAGTAATACATTTATAAAAAACATACTAATTTAGTCTTTTACGAAAAATTAGCCAAAACATGGAAATAAAGTAACAAAAGTGGGAAGAATATCTTTTTAATAACATTGTGGAGTGAAGGCCACTTAAACATTATCTGGGGGAAATATACAGAGACTGGATAACTCTTTGGTATTGATTAAAGGCCTTGGAGTAAATGAAGTTCTATGTTAACTTTTATCCTTTTGTCCAGAAAATAAGAAAATATTTTCTGTACTGTGGAAAAGATAACTCCAAAAATTATGGTTTATTAAATTGCAAGAGAGTAACCTATTTTGAATTAGAAATATTCTTAACTTCCCTTATTAAATTACACACACACACACACACACTTTCATGCACACAGAGACGTGGCTTCTTAAATGGTCTTTCAACTTTTAAAATATCTTACTGCTTCCATCATTAATTGACAAGTTGAATAAAATTTTTAACACATTTATTTTATATTATGCACAGATAAGAATCACATATTGCTCTTTAAAAAAATAGACTTTTAACAATTCATTCACTGCAAATATCTTTAAGATTTAACATGCTTCAGGCACTGTGCTGTGAACTGCGTGGAACAAACAAATAAAAGTCTATCTCAGCCTTAGAAAAAACTCACAATCTAATCAAACAGCTAACGAGAGAACAAAGAGATAAATACTCTGGCAGAAGGTTGATCCAATTGCCAACAAGCTCTGAAGAAGTTTTACCCTGGCTGAAGGGGAAAAATTTTTAAAAGGAAGGTTTTCAAAACAAAGTGGCATTTGGGCTCATCCTTAAAGAGCATATTGAACTTGGCTTACAGGGTGGAGGTGGTGAGTTAATTTCTAAGCTTAGCACATAAGGCAAAAGTCATCTATAAACAAAATCTTTATTGAGAAGTACTTTATATTCGCACATATGTCTTATTTATATAATCCTCCTCGGTAATGGGAATGCATAAATTTCTAATGTAGAAAATAAACTCGGAGAGAATCTTATTCAGAAATCTAATCATTCGAATATTGTGTTCTTAGGGAAATTCTGAAGTTATGGTTTGTTCTGTTCTTTGTGTCTCTTTTTTTCTATAAGCAACTCTTTTAACTTTTTTCTGTATACTATTTCTTTTAACTCTTCACTAGGTTTTGTTTCTCTACAAATAATTCTGCAAATAAAAGTCATCTCAAACATGGTGGGTTGAACAATGTATTTCACTTCTTATTAATTGTCAGGAAAACACTAAAATTATTCACATTTTTTTCCCATTAGTTTGGCCAACAGATAGTTTCAGAATTTCTAGCACATGTTGACCCATGGTATACTAATCCTGACAAATAGAAGGGAAAGACTCACTAACTCTACTACCTATGCTATTGTATATAATTTGTTTTGTGCTTCTCTGGTGAACTAGGGAAGGGAGGATGTTCACTCTGATCTGAGCATGTTTAATTGGGATTATGTAAGTTACATGTGTTCATGTATCATGAAAGTCCACTGTTAACAGTAAAAATATAAAATATATATAACTATATATATATATTATATATATAACAGTAAATTATATATAGTTACATATATAGTACATATACTATATATAAAACTACATAAGTAAACTATATATAGTTATATATATAGTATATATAGTATAGTATA
Organism: Perodicticus potto; assembly: GCA_963574655.1. Lineage (NCBI taxonomy): Eukaryota > Metazoa > Chordata > Mammalia > Primates > Lorisidae > Perodicticus > Perodicticus potto. The sequence continues at coordinate 2,958 of CAUYRH010168850.1, forward strand.
TATACTATATATATAACTATATAACTATAGTACTACTATATATAGTATATTGTTATATACAGTATATGTACTATATATATAACTATATAACTATATACATAGCTATATAACTATATATAGTATATTGTCATATATAGTATATTTAATATACATAACTATATATATAACTATATAACTATATATATAATATAATATACTATATATACTATATATACTTTATATATACAGTATATTGTTAAATATAGTATATATGTATATATACTATATATATATAAAATATATAACTATATATATAACATAATATACTATATATACTATATATATAACTATGTATGTTACATATATAACTATATATACTATGTATAACAGTAAAAATATAAAATATATAAACTATATATTATATATATAAATATATATATTTATATTTTATATAAAATATATATAAACAAAATAAATAGTATGAGTAATAGTAGCAGGTGACTTGAACCAACAGGGCAAGTTTGAGTAAGTAGGAAAATTCTGTATTCACTGAAATTACCTTTCATTCTTTTTTTTTCTTTAATTCAGTACTGTGAATTACTCTTGTGAATTAGTATTGAATTAAAGAAAAGTGTTCCACACTTCCAACAACTTAAAATTATTTTTATATGAAAAGCACTTTTGTAAATCACCATGCTAAGGGTACCAACCTTCATATAACATGTAGAATGAAGTTATTAATAAATAAATGCTGAAAAATTAGAAGACAATCACTTATCATTCTTTATTAGTCAGTATTTTCTAGAACCAATAGGATATATTTTCCAATATCCTCCCCCCAACACACAGAAGGTGCCAAAAAATGAATACACATTTTAAGAAAGGAAAAAAATATTAAAATTATAATACTCAATATATACCAATAAAAAAAGATTAAAACAAGTCATGTCGAGCACCTTTTGTAATTGCAGAAATCAAACGAGACTTGACTACTACAAATTTAATACAGGTTTTTTCCTTCTTAAAATGTCTATACATTTTTGACACTCTCTGCATATATTAGAAAAAAATGTACATTTTTATTGTAAGGAATTGGGTCACTATGGAGGCAAAGTGACAAGATTTGACGGAGACCAAGGAGAATTGATGGTATAAAGTTTAGCTCAAATGCCAACAGACTGGAGACCCAAGAAGTACTTATTTTTCATTTTGAGTCTTAAAAAAGGAAATGAAGATGTTCCAGCTCATGCAGATAAGCAAGAGAGGTTTATTTTATTTAGCCTTTTTGTTCTGTTCAGGTCTTCAATTGTTTGGAAGAGGCCCAATTACATTAGGGAAATCTGCTTTGATTTGATTCTACTCATTCCACTGATTTGATTGTTAATCTCATCCACAAACATATTCACAGAGTTTGACTACACGTCTGGACACTGCACAGGCCAGTCAAGTTGACATGTAATGTTAAACATCATGCACACCTATGGATCTTAAAATAGTTTGCCCTCCAATAAAATTTGGTAGAAATAAAATGAAGTCAAAGAAGCAAAAGTTAAAAAATTAGGAGAAATTAATGAATGAAAAAATTATAGTCATTGCTTTTGAATGTATTAGTTGAATAAAAACACAAAATTTATTTTTCAGGGTAGAGCTTAACAATTCAAAAATTGTTAAGGTAATTAGATGATGTCTGCCCACATTGAGCGCTGACTAGTGCACTCACTTACCCAACAATCACCACTGGAAACACCCTCACAGACATACGTGGGGAAACCAAAGTATTCTTGTCAAAACAACACACAGAAGTTTCTCGGTTAGTAGAAAAGAGAAAGAAGAGGCTCAGTGTCTACTGAAGCAAAGAGAATGAAACAGTGCATTATACTAAATGAGCATCTCTCAATCCAGTCAAGTTGACTACCAAAATCTACCATTACACTTGCCAGATTTATAACTTGGAATTACTTACTCAAAAATGGAAATTATCAAGATAATTTCAAAATTCAAAAATAATATTAAAAGGTATTCTTTAATTGCCAAATGCATATCATTTGAATTTTAATTAGTGAATTTTAAATGTATCCAACCCAATGTTGTGTGATACATTTCCAACAACTTAAAACTATTTTTATGTGGTCATTTAGAAAGAAACAGAAAACCACAAAAAGATTGCAAAAAATAAGATAGATATAAATGCAAGAGTTAAAACTTTAAGTGTTCTAGAATAAAAGAAAAAATAAGAAAAGAGATAAATGTCTGACTGTAGGTTAGAATAAAATTTCTTAGACATGCCTCCAAAAATATAATCCATTAAACAATTTGAACTTCATCAAAATTAAAATCCTTTGTCTTTTGAAGAACACGTAAGAAAATGAAAGTTGAAATAGTATCTGTATAAAAAATTCCTATCATTGATTAATAAGACTAACAATTAATAAAAAAGAGGGCAGGAGGTTTGAATGACATTTCACCAAAGTGGCAATGAACACATGAAATATATTTAAAATCATTAGTCTTTACAATAAATATGTTCTGCATTTAAAATGGGAAAATGTAATGATATATAAACTATACTATACTATGAGTAAAACTATGTCAAACTAAGGGATATTCTTTTTTTCCAGCACTCTGATTTCCTACTGGGATATTCTTTTCAGGCCTATTTTTATTTCACCAATCTTCTCTCCTGCTGTGTCTAATCCACTGTTATCTATCCATTGATTTTTTAATTTCAATAATCACAATTTTCAGGTCTAGAATTTCCATTTGATTTGTTTTCAAAAATACTAGTTCTCTACTGAAAGTCACCATCTCATCATCAATTTTTTGAAACATACTAAAATTACTTTGATGCCCTTTTCTGATAACTCTAATAACTGATTGTTGGAGGGTATGTTTCTCATGTCTGATTTTTGTCTAGCTTTTTTCTTAATTTGAAACTGTCTTTTGGCATGTCTGATAATTTGCATGAATCATTGTAGATGTTCAGTGTGATGTTATCTTGTTCCAAAGGGAATTTATTTTTCTTTCATGAAATGACTGGAGAGCAGAAATATTACCTTTATCTAATCATGGATTACACTGATTTGAAGTGGGTTGTCAGTTGTATAGGTTTAATCCACTTTTTGCTTGATCATATTTTTAGGAGATAAGCCGTCAGGGATACCATTAAATGTCCGGGATATTTACCAGGGTTCTTGTTGATGAGCGGATTCTGAATTACATTTTTTGCTTTTGTCTCTCCAGCACTGAGAGATTACCAAAAGCCACCCGTTTTTTCTTGTTCTTATTTCCTATAATTCAGTGCAATTTACGAAAGTATAAATTCTTTGAGTAGAGATTGCCAGAAGCTAACTTCTCTGCAGCTTTCTTTTTTTTCCTGTATTTTAGTCCTCTAATCCTGGCTGTTTTAGTCACCCTATTTGGTACTGTAATTTTATCTCTGTGCCTCCAGGAGATTGTGAAAAGCTCCAGGCCATCACTTTCTGCCTGGCAGTTCAGATTGTGCTGCATCTGAATAGGTTGAGTGACAGAGAGTATCCAGCTCCACTCAACATGTTTCTATTTATCCCTAAAAGTTGGCCTTCTTGAAGTTCTGACTGCCAGAGGTGTTCTCTGCCTGCTCTGGGAGCTGATGTTTTAAAATTTTATTCAGGCTTCAAAGTTCTTAGCTGGACATTTGGCTGGATACAAGTAGTTCTTTCCTAACCAGGAGCAAAAATGAGAATATTGCTTAATATACTGGTAAGTACAATGAGTTGCACAGTAGCCCTTATTAAATATATGTCTTCCCAGAACCTCAGAATATGCATTCTAGATTGGTCAGCACAGTGAATACCCACAATATAAAATCACCCAAAATCTAGAGCTCAGAGCCTATATAAAATATTGCCTCAAGAGGTAAAACAATGCTGTAAGGTAATACCCAATAGGATTAACAGAAAGGCATCCCACTTAGCAATTCTTTCAATAAATGTGAGTGGCTTGAATTCCCCACTCAAGAGTCATAGGCCAAGTGAATGGCTAAAAATAAAAAAAAGACAAATATCTGTATTCTCTACAAAACACATCTAACCCACAAGACTCATTCATAATCCTGGTAAAGTTATAGAAAAAAATTCCACACAAATGAAAATCAAAAGAAAGCAGGTATAGCCATTCTCATATCGGAAAACAGTAAGGACAGACAAAGATAGTCATTATGCAAAGACAACGTGAGCAATTCATCATGAAGATAAAACATTCCTAAATATTTATTCACCTAACCTAGGTGCATACAGATTCATAAAGTAAATCCTACTATATCTAAACAAAGTAATAAATAGCAACATTGTAATTGCCTGGGAATTCAAAATCCCACCGACAGAACAGAACAGAACAGATCCCTCCAGCAGAACATAAATAAACACTGGAATTAAACTAGACTCCAGAGCAATGGGCCTAACAGAACATTCCATCCCCAAACTACTGAATATATATTCTTCTCATCAGAACATACAAGGGCTCAAAATTAAGTCCTCAAACTAATCCTAGAAAAAGTGTCATTGTAGAAGGTCATACAATTAAATACATAAACTTGCCACATGCTCTTATATCAGCAACACTCTACAAACAACTCAGTAAGATTTCATAAACTTGGTATGTCAGAGTCTCACAGTTGTGTTTATATCAACATGTAGTGGTATCTTGCTGAGTGACATTCATTATTATCATTGCATGTTTTTGTGTGCTATACACTGACAGATCTAATAGTCATTCCAGAAAAAGGTTTCCAAAATTTCTTTGAAGGGTGGACTAGGCACTGGCATTGTTGCACAGCTATACAAGGGGATCACTTCAAAACTGACCATAGCAATATTCAGCAATGAGGTATGTAGCACTTTTCTAGGATAGTTTGTGGACTGTATTGTCAGGGCATTTAGACTATTCTCTAAGATTGATCACATCGTAGGCCACAAAACATGTCTTAACAAATTCAAAATAATATTATGATGCACATTCTTAGACCACAGTGGAATAAATTTAGGCATCAACTTCAACAGAAACACGCAATTCTACAGAAAGTCATGGAAATTAAACCACCTACTGCTGAGAGAGTGTTGGGTCAAGGTAAAGTTAATGTGGAAATCAAAATATTCCTCAAACTATATGATAAATTCAATACAAGTTGTGGGATTCAGGAAAAAGGAAAATTTTCAAAGGGAAAATTCAACCATTAAATACTTACATGAAAAAAAAAAACAGATCACAAATCAATTATTTAACAAACTATCTCTCCTTTTATTAGAGACAGAGTCTCACTCTGTCATCCTTGGTAGAGTGCTATGGCATCACAGCTCACAGCAACCTCCAGCCTCTGGGCTTAGGCCATTCTCTTGCCTCAGCCTCCCGAGTAGCTGGGACTATAAGCGCCTGCTACAATGCCCAGCTATTTTTTGTTGCAGTTTGGCTGGGGCCAGGTTCAAACCCACAACCCTCAGTATATGGGGCTGGTGCCCTACTCACTGAGCCACAGGTGCACCCATAATGAACTATGTCCAGGGACTAGAAAAGGAAGAACAAACCAAATCTAAACCCAGCAGAAGAAAAGAAATGACTAAAGTCAGAGCAGAACTAAATGAAATTCAAAACAAAAACAATGACAAAAATAAAAAATATTAATGAAACGAAAGTTTGGTTCTTGGAAAAGGTTAAAAAAAAAGATAGACCTTTCACTAGATTAACCAGAAAAGTAAAGAAAGAAACCAAATAAGCTTAATAAGTAATAAAAAGGAGATATTAACATGGTTACCACAAAATTACAAAATATTATTTGTGAATACTAAAAAATCTCTATGCATATAACCTTGAAGACTTTGAGAAAATGTGCAAATTCCTGTATACACACAACCTCCCATGGCTCACTCAGAAAGAAAAAGAACTCCTAAACAGACCAACTAGGAGCAATGAAATTGAAAGAGCAATAAAAAAACAAAATTGTAACAACAATAAAAAAAGACTAGATGTTTTTATTGTCAAATATTATCAGATTTGCATAGAAAAAATGCTACGCATGCTGCAGAAATTATCTCATAATATCAAAAAAGAAGGAATATTCCCTAACTCATTCTGCACACCCAGGATCGTCTTGATACAAAGCCAGGAAAGGACACAACAACAATGACAAAAACACCCTATAGACCAATATCTCACAAATGTAGATGCAAAAATTCTTAATAAAATTGTAGCAAAATGAATTTAGCAATACTTCAAAAAACTAATCCACTACAACAAGTGGGCTTCACCCAGTGATACAAGAATGGTACAACACACGTAAATCCATAAATGTGATTCACCACTCAAACAGAAGCAACAACGAAGACCATATCATCCTCTCAATAGATGCAGAAAAAGAACTTCACAAAATTCAACAGTCTTTTATGGTAAAAACTCTTAATAAAATTGGCACAACATATCTTAAAATTATAAAAGCCATATATTACAAACCCACAGCCAACATAATATTTAATGGGGAGAAGTTGAAAGCATTCCCACTCAGAACTCAAACAAGACAAGGATGACCACCACTGTCACTGCTTCCATTCAACATAGTGATGAAAGTCCTAGCCAGAGCAATCAGGCAACCGAAAGAAATTAAGAGTATGCAAATTGAGAAACAGAAAGTCAAACTATTGCTCTTTACTAATGAAATGATTATATACATATAATCATATATGTATATATAGACATATTTGTCTAGAAAACCTCATAGATTCTGCCAAGATGCTACTTGAACTAATGAATAAATTTAGCAAAGTCTCAGGTTACATCATCAATATACAAAAGTAAGTAGCATTTCTATACGCTAACAATCAAGCTGAGAATCAAATGAAAGACTCAATACGTTTCATAACAGCTACTAAGAAAATAAAATAACTATGACTATAATTAACCAAGCTGGTGAAAGATCTCTACAAAGATATCTATAAATCATTAAGGGAGAAAAGTACAGATGATATAAACCAGGGGAATTTACATCATCTGTACTTTTATTTTTCTGTGCTGCACATTGGAAGAATAAGAGTTTTCTTAGGCCACATATTAAATACACAAACACTAGCAAAAGCTGATTAGTAAAAATAAGTCCATGTATACATTTTGTAATATCTAACAGCACAGATAAGCAACAAAAGTCTTCACAAAATCAGCATGCAGCTTGCATACCAGAGGTTAGACACACCTGATTATAAATAAATGGAAAAACCTATACCCACAGATCAGTAGAATCAACATTGTTAAAAATCTCTCTAAATTTAAATCTCTTAAGTTTAAATTTTTAATCCAATGAGAATCTATCTTAGTTAATGAATGTCATGAAGGCTATGTTAAATAGTTTGATGAAAATATTTCAGATTGTATATGAAACCAGCACATTGTACCCCATGATTGCATTAATATACACAGCTATGATTTAATAAAAAAAAAAAAGGAGTAAACAGCAGAACAACAAAAAAAACTCCATACTACCCAAAGTGAATTATAGATTGAATGCAACCCCCATCAAAATACCAATGTCATTTTTTGCAAATGTAGAAGAAATCATTTTACACTGTACATGGAACCAGAAAAGGGACCAAATAGCCAAAGCAACCTTAAGCAAATGGAAAAAATCTGGAGGCATCACTTTTCCAGGTTTGGAACTATATTGCAAGGCTATAGTAATCAAAACAGTATGGTACTGACACAAAAATAGAGAAATAGACCAATGGAATAGAACAGAGAACCCAGATATAAAGCCATCCACATATTATTGTCTGATCTTTGACAAAGTAGATAGCAAAGTAGATAACACTGGGGAAATGAGTTCCTATTCAATAAGTGGTGCTGGGAATATTGGATAGCCACATGTAGAAAATTGAAACAGTATTCATATCTCTCACCACTAACTAAAATTAATTCAATATGGATTATAGACTTAAGTATAAGACATGAAACTATAAAAATTCTAGAAGAAAATGTAGGAAAAATTCTTCTAGATATTAGCATAGGCAAAGAATTAGTGAAGACCCAAGGGCAATAGCAACAACAAAAAATAAATAAATGAAAGTTGATTGAATTAAAAAGCTTCAACACTGCCAAGGAAACAATTAACAGTACAAATAGACAACCTATAGAATAGGAGAAAATATTTGCATCTATATATACATCAAATAAAGGGGTAATCAACCAAATATTCAAAGAACTCAGGGAAATCAATAAGAAAATTTCAAACAACCCCATTATAAAATGGGCAAACAACAAAAAAAAATGACCAGATGCTTTTAAAAAGAAAATACACTAATGGCCAATGCACATGAAAAAAAAAAAAAAAAAAACTACTAAACATCACTATAACTATCAGAAAAATGCAAATCAAAATCACTATGAGATATCATCTAACCTCAGCAAGAATGGCTTTTACTGAAAAGTCCCAAAACAATAGTTGCTGACATGGATTTGGAGAGAAAGAAACACTTATACACTGTTCATCAGACTATTGCCCAGAGGTATAACCTCTATAGAAATAATTATGGCAATTTCTCAAAGAACTAAAAGTAGACCTGCCATTTGATCAAGCAATTTCACTATTTACCCAAAGGAAAAAAAAAGTTACTTTATCAAAAAGACACTTGCACTCAAATGTTTATTGCAGTACAATGCACAATCACATAGATGACTAACCCAAGTGCCCATCAATTCATGAGTGGATTAATAGAATGTTGTATATGTTTACCATGGACTACTGCTCAGCCATCACAATGAATTAATACCTTTTGCAATCATCTGTATGGAACTGGAAACCATTTTCCTAAGTGAAGTATTGGAAGAATGGAACAACAAGTACCACATGTACCCACTATTAAAGTGGGACTAACCCATCAGTACCCATTTGCTCAGATGGATGTGAAGGTGAACAGAAATCAAGCAGGTGGGAAAGGGAAGGGGTTGGCTGAAAGCGTACCTATTTGTTGCCATGTACAATATCTGGGTGATGGGACACTTGTAACTTTGTCTCAAGCAGTACAAAGGCAATCCATGCAATAAATCATTTGTATTCCTGTAATATCCTAAAATTAAAAATAAAATAATTAATCCTAAATGTTAGGCACATATAATTTTAAAGTACAGTATATATAATAATTTCTTAATGTACTAACTATTACTACTATTCAAGCTCTGGTGGTGTATGTCAAGATAATTCACTCATTCTTGACATTAGCCAGAGCTTGAATTGACATTTGTATAAATATGCTTACTGTGCTAATTTTGATATTATCTATAAATTTCTACTTGGTATTCAGATTTATAAAGTAAAAGCAAAGAGTTTGTTAATTAACCAGACTTATAAAGTATTACTCACACCCTTTTATTTCTGATAATTGCTGATCATTAGAGGTGCTTAAATTAGTTGCAAATTTAGTAATTTTCTATTTATATTTCCCATATTTAATCTTAAGTGAATAAGCCTGCATTTAGCTGAATTTTGGGTGTCAGCAAAGATAAGTTTTTGGTCCAGATGGGGAAGGAAATGATAAAGAGAATAAAAGACATAGATTTTTAGAAAAGCAAGCGTGAAATACATGTAAGTTATGTAAAACCTAGCATTATGATAAAAACTATATAATCTCGATTTTGGAAGAGAAATTAATGATCATCAAATTCAATTTCTTCATTTAGCCAGTGAGGAAATTGTACCCTGAGAAGTTTTAATGACTGCTTGTGACTACACCCTAGCTAATGGATAAACTAAACCCAAACTCCCACATCTAGCTCCTCACTGCTATTGATGTGGTTTTGTTATGCTTGTGAAATTTTCTAGTAGTTCTAGACTAGAGAGATGAGAAAAAATTTATCTGAACAGAGAACCTATGCCTCTACCTATTCTTATGTTATGATATTTTTGTTAATGACCTTCAGTTATGTTTGAAAATACCAATGCTTGAAAAATTTCTCAAAACTAGAGACTCTTTAATGCTTATCATACTATTAATATGCTGACACGATGATAGTTTTTTGTGTGGAGTTGTCTTCTCAGTGCATCATAAAACTTGGAGAGCCCCCCAATACATTCAGAAGACTGACACTGAACTACGTACATTAGGACTAAATTAAAATAGGGTTTCCATACTGAATCAAACAGAATCAGTTCCATCAGTTCCCACATGAAGCAGGACTCTTAGATATTGACATATCACCCCCGCTCTCACACACACACACATCATTGTAAGCTGTTGACAACTCTGAGTTCTAACCACCTGCTGAATAGATACCTCTTAAAAACAACAGTAACTGGTTGCTTCGAAGCCATAAGCAGAAACTGAGGATTTCACAGTCTCTTTCAGCTCTGATATTCTCTGATTGTCTCCCAGGCAATAATATGTATCACAGAATATAATAGCTTCATCAGATACACTTCAAATAATTTTGTATTATTTGCTTTTCTGTGAAAAATTGAAAACATTAACGTGCAGTCAACTTTCTGATTGATGATTCAAGTATTAGAAGTTTTTACGGATGTACAATATGGATAAAGAAAAGTTAACATAAAAGTATTCTTCAATGGATTTTCCCATGCTGTGCAAAACTGTGCTACTGGTGCTCAGAACAAGAACCACTATCCAGAAATTCATCCTTCCAGTCGGTAACACCTTCACAGCAAAAATCAGAACTACTTTCCTAAATTCTAATACCATAGGTTAGCTTTGACTTATTTTTGTGTGTGTGCTTTATATAAATGGATTCTTATATTTTTGGATTTCTTGGTTGATGTTACTCATATGTTTGTGAGTTTCATCCTTGTTTCTCTGTTGCATTCCACATGTGGATGTATAAAACTTATCCATTCTTGCTACTGCTTGTGGATTTTTGGTATTTTTAACTTTTAATTTTTATTCATAGTACTATTGTGTTCACTTTAATATATGTCTTTTGGTGAACGTATGCATACATTTCAATAGGATACAACATACTGAGAGTTTGAATGCTGGGTTAGGGAAATGTTTAAGTTCAGTTTCAGCACATATTACCAAATGACATTCCAAAGTGGTTTTACCTATTTACACTTCCTCGTTCTGGCCAACACTAGTACTTTTTTGACCTTTTCATTTTTGCCATTCTAGTCAGGATACATTTTTGCATCATATTGTGAATTTAAACTTATGTTCCCCTGACTGATGAAGTCTTACTTGACAATCTTCTTTCACAGAAAGTATTTTTAATTCTTTTGCCCGTTTTTTCACTGGTCAGCTGTATCTTTCCTTTTAATTTCTGGCACCCTTTATGTACTCTAAACAGGAGTCCTTCATTAGGTAGATGCATCAAGGATATCTTTTTCTTCTTGCGCATTCACTTTCCATATTAATAGTGTCATCTGATGAATAGAAAGGTCTGGTTTTTAATTCTAGTTTATTAATTTATTTCTTTTGTGGTTATGTTATTCATATGTAAGAAATTTTCAGTATCCCAAGCTAATGAAGATATTTTACTAATATTTTTTACTACAACATTTAGTGTTTTATCTTTTTCATTTAGATCTGCAGTCTATTTTAAATGTGTGTGTGTGTGTGTGTGATGTGAAGTGGAAGGCAAGATACATTTCACATGTTTTTCTACATGGATGTTCAGTTAACTCAGTGCTTTTTAATAGACCAGACCATACCATTTCCATTACATTTCCATGACCCGTTTTAAGTACACTCACTTTAGATTTGAACTGTCCAAAGCAAATTTTTACTGAACAGTTTTCTAGGGAGAGGATTCACGAATTGCTTAAATTTTATAGTTATAATTCTCTTTAGGGAAAAATATTGGAAATAATTGAGAGAATCTGGATGTGTTGAAATAAACTATAATGTTTTACTGTACATTTAATTAGCATATAACTAAAAGTAGTTTATAATATCTTTAATGTCCAGACATTTTGATCTATTTAAGAAAGTTCAATGTATCAAATAATTACAAGTATATTCAGATTATTACTTCTTTCAAAGTGGAGTATACTGCAGAGAATATGGAGAACTGATTTTTTTCGATATTATTATTTCCTTTTGTAACTATTTCACATTTTTCACCTATGTGCATTATGAAAAATAATATCAAATAAAGTTTTCTTGTCTTTAGAATATCACTACGGAGAACACATTGGGAGCCTTAGATTTAGAGAAGATTAGTGGTGTTTAGAGTGGCATGGAGTAAACTGGGCCTTAAATTTAGATCTACTTTCACTGAATTAAGGGGGACAAATAGAACACATACTTCCTGAGTCCTGCTTTTTAACTCTGTAAAAATTAAAACATTTTTGAAAAAATGAAAACAATAATAATTCCTACCCCTACAACACTATTATGATAATAAAAGATGTTTATAGAGCATCTTCCCAAAAAAGAGGTTCTGAAGAAATAATCTTTTGAAAGAGAAAGAATGGAGTGAAATGCAAATCACTTGAGTTTGATATAGTCAAATTAACTAAACTCAAACGTCAGCTCTGAATTTTCAGTCTAAAATATCTTTGGCTCTTAGTTCATAATTCATATCACTTCCCCTCTCTGAGAAAATCTATAAAAATGCAGAAAATGACACAACTTAACAATTCTAAAGAAAACTAAAATGGTCAATATACCAGAGTCATTGGAGTTGGATCAAGAAAAGCAGTAAGAATTTCACTCATGTTTATTTCGTGAAAGGAAGTTAGAAAAATATGTCACCTTCCTCTACTGCCTCAATGCCCAGGACTCTGAATTCAAGGGTGTGTACTAATCAGAAAACGAACCATCTGCTTTTCAACCACTTCAGTATTTGTATTGTTTCCTGTTGTGTCTCTTCACATAGCATCCTATCTGGTATTGTATCATATCAAATTATATTGTGTTGTTAAAAGTGGCCATAACGATAATTTTCCTCCTCTTTATATGTTTTATAAAAAAATAAAAATGAGCTCTCAGTCCACAGAACAGTAGAGAGATTGATAGAGTTAGAAGGCTTTAAAGCAGGGACTGTGAAACAGCCCAGAAAAGAATAGTCGGGACTCCTTTACAGAGACCTGTGCAGCCATTGTTGTTGCTAGGCAGAGCAATGCCACCCACGGACTTCCCTTGGGGATTGGGCAGAAAAAGCACCAGCACAAATAAAGGCCCAATCAACAGAGGCCAGTCCATTAAGATTTAAACTCACCAATCAATGTAAGCTAGGTAATTTTGAAGGATCTAATTAATGTTTGCCAGCAGGTTTGGATGGTTAGACAAAGTTTAAAAGCCCAACCCAGCGAGCTTCAATGGCAACCAGTCCAGGATCCCTGCCAATGTGTTGGAAGCCGTTCTCTCTTCTAATGAACTACTGAACTATTGCTCTGTTACTTCCACTTGCTGAGGTCCCTGAATTCATTTTTCAATTCCAGAGACCAAAAACCCAACCAGGAGGAGAAAAACTTGGTATCCAGATGACAGGAATGAGACAAATAGGATGATTTGTGTACACTGAATTCTGGGACGCATAGTTTTCTTAAGCAAAGTGTCTTGGAGGATGATCTTGCCACCAGTATTAGGGAATTTTAGTTTTTTCTAAATATGCCAATTTTCAGTGCCAAAACTCTAGGCAATACACTTCTTAGTTAAGCCCTGCAGAAACACTATAAAATCACCCCAAGATTCCAAAAATTGGATCGAGAGTTGTAAATTCCAATCTATCTTCCAGATGTAGATCTGAAATGGCAGCTATTAAGAAAGCAAATATTGAGTAAGATGAAGAGCACTCCAAAATCTCAGTGTTGGGTATAAATGAATACAGCCTCTGAAAGTAATGATAGCTGGAAAAATATAACTCATCCCATAACATAAGGAAAAGGAAACATCACCTTGGGTATTTTGAAGAGAAAATATAAAACATTTAAACTGTATTAAAAATGGATATAGAAAGCCTGTAAAGCTATTTCAAGGTCTTAACACAATGTAATGAAATGAGACCATACAGAAAAAGAAGGAGAAAACCATAAGAACAGAATGAGATGGAAATAAAGACTACAATATGATACTGAAATTTTGCTCTTCAGTAGGTTCTTGGTCTCAGTGATTCAAAGAATGAATCTGCGGACCACAGCTCTGTGGTAAGACAGGATTTATTTACAGAAAAGAATACAGAAGTGCCAGCGCTCCTGGCAGAGAGAGAAAACCCAAATGAAGAGAGAAAAGCTCCCTGTCTGTCTGTCTATCTGTCTCCGGTCTCTTTGTCTAGGGGTATATATAGTCACATGGGACCCTCAGTACTTACATTTAGCCTGTCTGGGACATCATGTCTGGGACAATGTGTCTGGGACATATCTGGCCCTCAGTAGTTACATTTAGCATGTCTTGGTAGTTACATTTAGCGTGTCTGGGACATCGTGTCTGGGTCTTGTCTGGCTACAATCCCTTTCATTCCCAGGCCTAGAAAATGCCCCACCACCCACCCTCCAGCCCGCTGGTTCTGCTGCTTGCTGCCACCGCACCAAAACGGCCAAGGTCGTCAGTCTACACCTCCCAGCTCCACGAGCTGGCTGGGATGCCACTTGTCCTGTATCACTATGATGACATGGAAAGACTGGATAACATGCAAAGATAATTCTTCAATGCAGAATTAAATTGCTATTGCTGGCAATCCAAGAGCAGAAATAGTATTGAATGAAGCTGAAATAAATGCATAGGATATATTTGTAAAGTTTTCTTAGACTCAAGAGGAATAACATGAAAGGGCTTCGAATTATTAGAAAGATGTTGATAGATACATAAGTTAGAGAAGGAAGATAAGATATACTAGATGTATACATATCCAATGTATACATCCCTATTATGAGGCAAATTTATATCTTGTAGAGCTTTAAAAGCTACTGGAGCCTGGCTGCCAGTCCCAGATGTTGGTTTAATTGGAATGGGGTGGGGCCACTGCTCACCATGGTGGGCCAATCAACATGCATGCTGCCAGAGGTGTATGTTTTCTTCTACTTTGTCCCATTGACATTTTTTCATTATTTTACTTAGAGTTTCTATACATCTCTTATTCTGCCTTTTATCCATTTCACATTCCATCATAAGCAGTTTTCTAAATTGCTTTTTTCTTTAATAACTCTTGTTTTAGACAAACACAACACTATTGTGAGTGTATTGGCAATAACTTATTTAAAGTGTATCCTATCAATGAATGTTTCAGTTGATTTTGCAAAGGAGTCAGCCAAGTGTAGTCTTTGCAAACACTGGCTCTAGTTTCAGCCTGTCTGGATTTAACTCTCTACCTCTATGACTGCATGACTTTGAGCAAGTTGCTTAATGTCTCCAGACCTCAGTTTCCCCGTCTGTAAAATGAGGATGATAAAATAATTTCTACTTCATAGGGTAGATGATTAAATGAGTGAATATCTGTAAATAATTTAATGACAATGTCAGTTAGCAAGTCATCAATAAGTGTTATAGAACATCTCTGAGAGCAGCTTTTTCAGCACCGTATATTATAAGGTATATTTTAAAACTGTCCATTATATTCTACTAACATGCTTTCATTATAACTTCTTTGTAATATGTGTTAATATTTTGGAAGGCCTAGTTGCCCTTTATTGCCCTGCCTTTTCCAGGAATTTCCTTGCTGTTCTGGGATGTCCTTTCTTCAGGTGAACATTAAAGCAATTTTTTTGAAGAATAACATAATATCTTTTTAGAATGATTTTCTCTGGGTTACCTCCTCCAGTAATTTGAGATTCACATTATAGTGCAGTCTCTTTTTTTTTAATTTCAGATTAATATGAGAGTACAAATGATTAGAATGCAATGTTTGCATTTGTTAGGTAGGTTCCCTGTTGTGGCTGTGCCTCTCCCCTAGAAGGTGTGCCCTATACCTTTACATCGTGCCCATTAGATGAGAGCACACCAGTCTCCCTCCTTCTTCCCCCTCCCCCTCCCTTCTTTCTCCCTTCCTCCCTCCAACTTGAATTAAATTGAGTTTTTCTTTTGTGTGGGCATGTATTCGTTTGTCTACTGGCTTCATGTTAGTATTAAATACATTGGATACTTGTTTTTCCATTCTTGTGATACTAAAGAGAATGTTCTCCAATTCTATCCAGGTTAATACAAAAGATGTAAAGTCTCTATCTTTTAATGGCTGAGTAGTATTCCACGGTGTACATACACCACAGTTTGTTAATCTATTCATGGGTAGATGGGCACTGGGTTGATTCCATATCTTGGTGATTATAAATTGATCTGTGGTAAACAATCTGGCGCAAATGTCCTTATGATAAAACAATTCTTTTTCTTCTAGGTAGATACCTAGTAATGGAGTTATGAGATCAAATGGAAGGTCTATTTTGAGTTCTTTGAGGAGTCTCCATACTTCTTTCCAAAGAGACTATATTAGTTTGCAATCTCACCAACAGTGTAAAAGTATTCTCTTCTCTCCACATCCTCACCAGCATCTGCAGCTTTGGGACTTTGTGATGTGGGCTATTCTCATATCCCAAATGGTGTTAGGTAATATCTCAGGGTGGTTTTGATTTGCATTTCTCTGATGATTAGGGATGATGTGTACTTTTTTATATGTTTGTTAGCCATTTATCTATCTTCTTCAGAGAAGGTTCTGTTCATGTTTCTTGCTTGGCGAAAGATGGGATTATTTTCTCTTTTTTTGTTGACTAATTTGAGTTCTCTGGAGATTCTAGTTATCAACCCTTTGTCAGATTCATAAGAACAATGCCGAGTTTCTAAAATTGAGTGTATGCTTCAACTTAAGATGAACTTGTATCCTGTCTGGTAGGTAAATATCCTCTCTTCTGGCCAATGGATCTTGTAGGGAGAAGAGGAAACACCCCACGGTCTTTGCAGTATATGACATTGGGAAAATGGGGCTGTTCTTGGTCCCATCTGTGTGAGGGATTGTAGGGTCTTAACTCCACTGCCTGAGGCCACCACTGGTCCACCATAGCAACTTCAGGCTGTTCTGTTTTCTTGGTAAGAATTGGAGGGTCTGTCTGTGGGAGCAAGGTTAGGGTTTATTTATTTGGGGACATATTTCCAGAGACTTGAGTTTTAAAGTAGTATGTTCAAACCCCAAATTCTTTCCTCCTGTAAGAGATGAATTGCTAAGTGTCCCTGTGAGTTTCCTTTCCTTGGCAGGGTTTTCCATCCTTGTTCAGTGGGATTCCATGTGCCTGAGGAGAGACAGAGATCTCACACCAGGTTGGAGAGAATACTAGAAATGGTGGGGTAGGGGGTAGGCAGAGCAAGACTGAGACCCAGATAGAGAAGCCAACATCTGATGAGCCCAAAAGGGGAGTCCAGTAGGTCACCAGGACCAAGGGCCAGCAGCAGGCATTGGAGTGGGTACCCCCAGCCGTCCCATCCCACATGGAGGCTCTGACCACTGCTTGGAGCAGGCTCCCTCTCTGGCTTGGTGCTCGAGATGGGGCCACACCTCCTACAAAAGAACTTACTCATGATCCAAGTGGGATGGTTTGGTGGGAAGGTGTGTGCTCGGGGGAGTGAGGGGAGGCAAAAGTCAATGCAGATTTTGGTCTGCTGTCTCCAAAAGGTCTCCCACCCATGCTTAGCCTGGTGGGTGCATCCCTTCTTTGGGCCAGTGGGAATTTGCTTGGCTGGTAGGGCAGTGGAACATAATGATCTCCCCACAGCTGAGAGAGGTCATCAGCTGGAAAGCTGAATGGCACCCCTCTCCCCCTTCCCCAACACAGTGGTATCTCCAGAGCCTGTACCTGTGGCTCCTCACTCAGCTATACCTCCTCCTACCACTCTGCATCGTGCAAAGGGCCCAGGTAGGCCTTGCAGCCATCCCTACACTTCCTGGGAGTTCTTAGTTTAGTCCCAAGAAAGGTAGCTTGCCTATAGAGATGGCTGCATGCAGCTTTGGGCCTGCCAGCCCCTGGCGTGAGGTCTGCATTTGTGAGTTCTGTATCTTACGTAACTTGCCATTCTGATTCTTAAGCTCTCTCACCTTGGAGGAGATTTTGGGAGAACTACTGGAAACCATGTGTTTATCAAAAGCTCCCCAAATGATTCTGGCAGTTGGCGCCGGACTCTGCCTAGATGCTCAGGTGTCACTAGACTGGGGCACCATGCGTTTCCTTGCTTCAGTGAAGACAGCTGCTGAACCTTCAGGCAGGGCCCACATAGACCCAGAGAGCTGTATGGACAGGAAGAATGCAGTAGGCATGGGCTCAGTTTTTACAAATCTCTGGTAGACAGTGTGTCTACTTTGGCTAAAGGTAACAGTGAGGCAACTGATAAATGGCCTCTCCAATTGCAAAGAGTAATGTGCTATGTGCAGAGCTCAGACAAGCCAGTTGTGTGGAGAAAGCAAGAAATTTAAGATGAGATTTCTGCTTGCTTTTTTTGTTTTTGGAGGAAGATCCAAGGCTGTGGGCCTGTAAGTTAGTATTTTGGGTCTTGAATGTGTTACCTCTTCCAGAACCTTCATTTCATATTTTCTCATTCTACTGATGATACTTCTTCACGGAAGTCTTGTATTTATTTCTTGTCTATCTAGGGGACACCTCCTCAAAAGTGGGTCTTATGCTAGTGTCTTGGGTCCTCAAGGAGGATATTTGACTGGTGCTCTAGGTCAGTCACAGCCTGTTGTAGTAGCTCTGTCATGGTTACCTTGAGCAACGTTTCCCTGAATAACACCCCCTGGGGAATGTAGGTCCTTTAACACTGGCTGAGTCTTGTGCCTCAAGACCCCTCCAAAGAGTTTCTCACACTAGGAATGTTAAGCTGCTCCATTTGGATTCCCAAGGAACCCCTTTGCCTGGACCAAATCAGAACTCTTGTGTTGATTTTCCCTGGTCCACCCTACCTGTGCCCTTTGGGATCAGAGAGTGAGAGTCGTCTGCAAGTAAGAATACTAAGAGCTACAACACAGAACTGGCTGGAGTTGGAGCTTTCTATGGGTCAGATGCCTCCTAGGGTGGCCATCTCATCCCAGAAATGACCAGGAGGTGAACTTGCTCTGGGAGGCAAACTAAGGGGCTGTATCATGCAAAGGCCAGGACCCTTCACCTCTTTGCGGAACAAACTCTGTCCCATCTGGGTCTGACCAACTAGGCCTTTGGTCCAGACGTTTTGTGTTATCACCAGGTGAAAAGTGAAGGGGAAAGAGGGAGCTTGTGAGAGTACTTTTCAGAGCTGGAGAGTAACATGACAACTGCCACTCCAGATCTTAAACTCTCCAGCATGGAGTTTAAGATGTCACTTATTGTGAAGTTTGCCATAGAAAGGATAGCATTTCTGTTCCAGTATATTCCATTTCCAGTGTAGTCAGAATACATGGTATTATCCTGCATGTTTAAAAATATGTTTGGTGGTAAACATTTTAGTGTTATATCACTAAAATTTTAGCCCAAATTATTTTTCTTCCTTCTATCTGAAGATTCAGTCAGTATTTCCCTTTGGGAAGACATGAGAACATTACCTAAGAACCTTGAAATTATTTTCAGAGAATTCAGGTGCTATTGATTTTTGAATATGCGTGAAGGAGTTTCCATTGTTCTTCATCCTTGTCTATGGTAAAATGTCATGTAAGAGATCCCTTCTCAAACAAGTAACCAAATGCATATTTGCCCCATGCTCAGATAATTAATCTCCCCAACAGCCTTGCAGATTTACTTAAAAAGATTGGTAAAATATAAAAGCTCATTAATCATCCTGGCATCATGAGCTCATGTTGTTATGAAATAAATATGCTTACTAAATGGATCCAGATGCTATCAAATACATGTTTCCAATAAGGACTATTTTCTCTCCACATCTGAGCAATAAACACACGAGACTTGTTTGTAACACCTCTTTTCCTTGAATTGCTTGTGGTCCAACACATTCTTTTAACCTCTTTCCCCAACTGCTCTGCTGCTGGTGAAAGGTGGGCATGCATTTTCTGGTAAGGATCTGGGAAACCCCAGGGAGGCAGTAGATGTTTCCCATGATCCATATCTAATGGGTGATAGGAAAATGGAAACCACTTGGCCAATTGTATATCAGCCTAAAAGAGGACATTTTTCTTTATTAATCTTCTTGCCCAACACATCAAAGTACAAATTCCAACCTAAGACATTACCAGTCCCTAGAGGACATACTTGAGTTTTAGAAGACCCCCTGCAATCTGCTGCGTAAGGATGGAATGATAAAAATATCCAATTACTGTTAAACACCAGGTTGTTGTTGTGGGTAATCTGTCTTCTCAAGACCACCCCCAGGATTTGGCTGCAGGGCTGGAAAGTAGGAGGGGCCTGTTATGAAGGAGGGTGGAGTTCATAGGGAGTTGTGGGCAATGGTTAACATGGGTTTGGTGCCAGACACATACAAGTTCCATTCCTGACTCTGTCACTTAATAGTTGTGACCTTCAAGGTATTCTACTTCTCGTTCATTTTATTTGTTAACTCTGAGTTTCTGGGAGGATTAACGAGGTTGTTATTGTAAACTGCCTGGTATTTAGGATGCATTTAAGTTGGGGTAGCTCTTACCACACTTCCTACCAAGGTTATCATAGATGGGGAGGCGACGTTGTCCAAGAGAAGTTGATGAGGACAGGGAAAGCTACTTACTATAATAGTGGAGTAATGTTCATATGTGCCACTTACCAGGGGACCTGTACTGCTGGGACACTCCCCTCCCTGCCCATTCAAAATTTGTCCTTCTTGGGTTTTCTCTTACTGTTATCCCCATCCTTCCAGGGTCTCTGTGTCCTGGAGTTCACTAGTTATTGCCACCACTGCATGTAGCTTACTGGAGCATATGTCTTCTAGTTCACATTGGAGGAAATGAGAAAATACTTACATTTCCACTCAAACAGATGTATGAGAGCTTGAAGGCATTAAGATGAGAGGGGAAGGGAATTACATATGTATCGATGCCTCCCTTATGGCCAACTTCTTGCTAAGCTATTCCCACGTCTTATCTCATTTTTATTCTCTTACTAACCCTGAGAAGTGTGATCACCACATCTAGGAAACGAAGGGCACATTGAGGTTTATCTTTCTTAAAAGCCTGTGTTCATTCATCTTCCTGTTTCTTAGGTATCTTTACTAAACAATTAAGGTAAACAAAATGGTGAAAATGCAAAAAGCATTCACAGGGGAAAGAACTTATGTTTTATAGAGTCTGAGTTTCTGTTCCACTAGATCAGCAATTTTCTCAACCTTAGTCTATCAATCGATAGAGGAGCAGGTCTCTTAAATCCTGCTTGAAGGGAATTCTGTGGCCAAATGAAGTTGGGAGTGCTGTGGGTAACATTCCAATCTTGATCATTCTTAGTGCAGATTAGCATTTTAGAGGCTCTGAGAAATCCTTCAATTAAAAACAAACAAACAAAAACTATATAATATTGCTTAAACCAGGGTTTCTCAAACATATTGTAGATCCCCATACGGTATGTGAAATCCATGTTAATATCCTGTTGTACTTCTTCTTTAAAGAGCATTCTTTAAAAATACCAGTCTAAAAAACAAGCATAAATTTCTCAAATTTCTAAGTTGGCATCAAGTACCAGTCTGGAAGGGTAGTCAGGGACCATCCCAGACTTATCTCCCTGTCCCCTGTCCATTGGGTCTTGCTCTGTAGCCATCCCACAGGTCATCTTCTATAGGGAAACATCTTCCTCAGAGGCTTTGGAACAGCTGTGCCTCCTTGAAGGCTCTCTGGTGCTCTGGCCTGTCAAAGTTGTTCTTTTTAGGGTGGCACCTGTGGCTCATCGAGTAGGGCGCCGGCCCCGTATACTGAAGGTGGCGGGTTCAAACCCGGCCTCGGCCAAACTGCAAAACAGAAAAATAGCCGGGCATTGTGGCGGGCGCCTGTAGTCCCAGCTACTCGGGAGGCTGAGGCAAGAGAATCGCCTAAGCCCAGGAGTTGGAGGTTGCTGTGAGCTGTGTGACGCCACAGCACTCTACCGAG